>VDFB02038917.1:0-17297 GCA_007258455.2 Sequoia sempervirens
CACATTCACAATATGGATGAGGCTTGGCTGTTTTGATGGGGATCCTACCAATGAAGAGTGTAAGGAAGCGCACAATTTTTTTGAAGCATTATATGCATACTTCCTTGTGCAAATGACCATTCACAGGCTTCAAAATGTTTTTGAAGTATAAACGATTGCAGAATATGCATAGAGTAAAATAAATGCAGATAGGAAACTTCTTAAATAAATGTGATGGTCAGATGTAAAAAACCAGCGTGTAAGATACTGCAACAGACATGAATGTGATAGATATTGCAAACTTTTTACTCAATATCTGTGACGAGAAACAACAAGAATAGTTGGAAAATACTCCAAGAAAACATGGGTAGACCAAAACAGGGGGTACATATAGAAGTTGAGAATGATAGTGATATTTAGAAACAACAAAACACCAATCAGATTTTAGAAATACCAGTAACACATTTATCTAATCAGTAAATGCCCTCCTTCTAGTGCCATTATGTGGATGTCAAAATCTACAAATGGTTAGTTTAAAACTCAAAGCAACATTTCCAACATCCCATGAATAATGGAAACATTTCGATCGTACAGTAAGATGAGCAATGGAGCTGAAGCAAAGAATATAAAGACATGATCAACTTTATCTCATGGTGGATTTAACGCTTTATTGTGGAAAATGGCCCTTTCCCAATCCTTGTAGCTCCTTGATATAGAAATGACATGTTGATGATCAAGATGATGAATGGGCAAGATTAGCTCTCAGTTAGAAAGAAGTAACCTTACATGAGATTTTGTGGATGAAATTGTGTAGGATTTGATGATGAATAAAGCCTTCCATTTATAGATTATTTGGATGAGAGGAATAGCCAAATGGATGGATGTGGGACAAATATTGGACCAATGAGAGGAGTCCACTTGTCAAGTTGTGATAGGCTAAAAGGTTGTGCAAGATTTGGGAAATGTGCCCAAGGGAGAGGGAGTTTCAAATTCAAATTTGTGAAATAAATTTTGAGAGGGGGACAAGAAACTGAGAAATAAATGCAATGTTGGAGGGACAAATCAACTTGTCATATTTTTTAAACTTGAGGGAATATTCCCCATAAATGCCATGTTAAGTGAAAATGATGATTTTAATAAATCAATAAATTGATTTATTTGTGCAAGTGGCATAATCTAGAGAATCCAAGTGGTTAGGATTAGCATTTAATCATTGTTAGATTAGATTAATGATGATTAGGTGAGTTTGACTTTTATGACTTAAATATTTGATTTATTTAAATCAGAAAAGGATGAAATGTGCATTATGATTTAATTAAATGAATGTTTGATTTATTTGATTAAAAGGTTGATGATAATGTTTATCTAATTTTAAATTAATGACCTTAGGAGATGGAAATAAATGAGATTACCTGATAAATGGATGAAGGTAGACTTGATTAATTGATGAATGGATCTAATGAAACCCTAGTTTGATAGATGACTTTGATTAGATGCATAATGTTAATTTTACATGTCTATAGAAATCTAACTTTTGTCATGATCCTTGGTGTAGTCTAATTGGTTTATGTTTGTTCTTGCATAATTCTTGTTGAGTTCAGTGATATTTCACACTTCTTCATGTTTCATTTGGCTAAAGCAGTGTTATGCATGCTTGATTCAAGTGATCTTGAATGGAATGAAATCCCTATGAAAATGAATGGTTTTTCATAAGTGATAGGTGTTGCAATTGATATCTTTGTGACAGTCCACAGTGAATTTGCAATTGAAAATGTTTAGTGTAGTTTTTTCTGAAGTCAATATTCTGCAAAAGAAAACATGACCTGTAGATGTCATGAAGAACAGTTCATGAGGAGGCATTATGTTAGACAACCACAATGTGATAGTACATGCAATGAGTTCTTTTTTGATGAGTTGTATCAAGACAAAGTATTTTTTGATCTTTTATGGTGTTGATATTTTCTTGATGCTAGTACATTGTGTTGATATTCATCAGGTGTTCAAGGTGAAAGGTGTTTGTGTGGTTGCAAGAGGTACAAGGTCTTTCCATGCTTTGACATAACCAAAAGTATGTATGTATGCAATGACTATAATTCTACAATTACAAATTGGCTTATGTCTGGTGAAAAGGTTAAATAAGGTAAATATACTTTGTTGATACAAAGTTTTGATATGTATTAAGGGGTAGGTATGTAGATGTTTACAGATATTACTATGTTGATAGCCTTGGTATACATGCCATCATGGTGACAGTGTTTACAAGAGTAGTTCATAAGTTTATGTTTACACATTACTAGTACTGAGACATAATGTGGGATACTTTGCGTAATGATGAACAATCTTTGTGATGATTTGAAGGTTTATTGACATCATTCTTCACTATCATAGTGCACATTAAGTTATATTCTAGAGACAGTGCATATTAAGTCACCTCATGAATCTAGTGATTGCAATGCTTTATATGGAGCTTATTTGTAGGGGGAATAAATAATTTACTTTGTAGGATCCGATATATGGTGTTTAATGCCAACAGTACGTTGTTGATGCTTATGAAAGTTCATATTATTGATGCATTATGTTGAAGCTTGGTAATCTTCAAAGAGCTGCTATAAGTATTGCTATATCTCAAGATATTGAGGGTTTGATGTTGGGTATGTGCAGATCATGATGGGCCAAAAAGTGGCAATATGATGGGTATGTGGCTGACGACTATTTTTTTACCCAAAATTGATGAAATGAAAAGGGTTTTTAAAGGATATTCTCAACTTTCCACCAATATAAATTATATTTTAATTTGAATTTAATAAATCATTATTATTCATTTTCAATTTGAATTATGACTAAAGTCCCAATTGATAGGCTAATTGAAAAAGATTTATAACTTTCAAATCCAGATCACATTTTTTGAATCCAAAACATGTGTCACATCTCTATTCTTCACATACTATAGGATTAAAAGAAAATTAAATTTCATGAATTTTTGACCAAGTTAAGGTGGTTAGATAATGAAGTTTTTATTTTTAAAAGTTGTAAAAAAAAAATTCTCGTAATTAATTATTTCTTACTTGGAAAAAAATTACAAAAAATATGCATCACATATGTACATGAGTCCTCTACTTCTATATAAAAATCTTATAAAAAAATATTATCATTTTATTATATAGGTGGTCAGACAAACACCTACTTCTTTCTTTTTCCCTAAATTTAAGTACTAATGCATTGAAATTTAAATTTTCACCAAATAGATTTTATTTATTTTCTTTTAAATAAACCTAGTAGTTTACAAACTATATTCAATTTTCTATAGATTCTATTCTTACACATTTTGAAATAATATAGATAACTTCTATTCAAATTTTTACTTCAAGTTTCCTAACACCCATTTTTCTCAATTTTTGCCACTTATACCGTTTCCATGATGATCCTCAGAATACCTTGTTGAAGAACCATATGTGTCAAATATTCTTAGATTCTTTCTCACAAAGATACTAGTTCACATGGCTTGCTGAATTTAGTTCACATTGATGTTGATACTCATTAGATATTCATCTCAGTTAGTTAGCATGGTGGAATTTGTCATTGCTGTCAAAATAGTCCATAGTGTGATATTAATCATGTCATTATGCTTACTAATTTTGATACTCTTATCATGGCTTGAAGGAATTGCAACAGTTTATAAGGCTTGGTCAATTAATTTCTTGATGCTTGGCTCCTCTATATAGGTTACACTACTAGTGTCTCTTTGTTATTTTTCAGTCACTTGAGCATGCATTCACTTGAAAGTTATCTTGGAAAGTAGTTTCTTCACACTACTTTCATCTTGGCAATATTTTCTTTGGCATTGGTACATACATGGCTTGGTATATTTTAGTCCATACACACTTTGCACTTTACAAATTTGGATGGTTATATCTTTGATAATGGTGATTGGAATTCATGATAGTGGCTTTTTTATTGAAACTGCCTTGACGATAGTGACATAGTTCAATACAACAAGATGGTATATTTCATGCAGCAATAAGGTTGATAAGGCAGTTGATACTTCAGGAACCTCAATCTATGTACCTGCAAAACAAAGACAATAAACACCTTAAGTTAGATTTTGCAAGCATAAACAAAGATTCCCCATGAGATTCATTAACATAGCTCAAATTAGGAAGAAAATAATGAAGAACACAAAATAAATCACAAAAACAAGATTGAATCCTAATTAAGCAAGCAAACTCTTAATCCCACGTGGGAATTGGTGCCAATTTGATGTGAAAATTGGCCCTTTCCCAATCCCTAAGATGCAAGTTGATGATTGTTGAGGAATGTTGATCCACTTTGATGATGAATGTGAGAGCTCCAAGCCAAATTTGCAAAAAAAAGCCTAACTAAGAACTCAAATGATGGATGAGAATTGCTAAGTATTTTAGCATGGTAACTTTGCTTGAAATGTGGATGATGAAATAAGGATATAAGCTCTTTATTTATAGATTGATAAGTTGAAGAGATGTTCAAATTTGATCAATGTGGGACAAAGATTCAACCAATGATATGACACCACTTGTCAACATGTGAGAGGATGAAGGTTGAGCAAGTTTTGATCCATGTGCAAGTTTGAAATTTGAATTTGATGAGATGACATGTTTAGGGGGGATGAAAAATGAGTTAAATGCCAAGTGGGAGACATGTAAGAGACAATGTAAGAGCTTTAAATGCTTTGTTGGATGGACAAGTCCTTTTGGGGGGAGATTTCAAATTTGAGGAATATTCCATCTTTGATGCCTTTTTGAATGAAAATAGATGATTTATAAATCAATTAAATTGATTTTCATGTGCAAGTTACAAAATCTAGAGGATTTGATGGATTAAGATTATCATTGATCATGATTTGATTAATTTAAATGATGTTAGTTGATTTGACCATTTTGACTTAGATTTTAGGATTTAAATAACTCAAAATGAGAAAAGAATGATTTAGACTTAGTTAAATAAATATTTTGATTTATTTAACCAAAAGGGGTGATGTTAGATTAAATTAGATAAATGTTTGATTTATTTAATTTAATTAGATGAATTTTGAGATTTTAATCAAATAATATGGATTATTTAATTAAATAAAGATAGGAAGATGAAATGACCTAACTAATTACACAAAGATGATGATTTAATTAAATTGAGGGATTTATTTAATTAAAGGGAGAATTATGAAGACTTTAATCAAATAAGGCTATTTGATTAAATGGTTAGATAGAGGGCTAATTCAGGATGAAGTGATGTTAGTAGATCAGGATCGAGTGTGAGATATCAATCTGTATATTTTTGATGTCTACAATACTCATGCTTCTTGATATCCCCATCTCTTGACATGCTCATGCTTCATTTATAGTGTTATCTCTTTGAGTGCATGGTTTTAGTGGGAGTTTTCATGCATATTGTACACCCATGGGTTATATTTTCAGCGTGGTGGCATCTTGGTTTAGTTTTTATGCTATGGCAGTCGTATGTTTCATTATGCAATGCTCTATTTTCAGAATTATTTATTTAGATATGATGTTTTTTTTGTCACTATGATAGTAGATTGTTGTTCATGAGTAGGTATTTGTTGATATCCCACCCCTTTGACCTTTAGCATTGTTTTCAAAAGGCGGAGATGAGCTCAGTGATAGGTTTATGGTTTTTAGTCCAACATTTGGTTCATGATGTTTAATGCTCAATTTTTCATAATGCCTCATGATGTTTAATGCTCAATATTGCATAATGTTGGTGATTGTTTGGCATGGCAGGGATTGGTGCATTGGTACTCATACAAGTTATATTTGATTGAATGCTCAATATTGCATAATGCTAGTGATTGTTTGACATAGCAAGGATTGGTGCATTGGTGCTCATATAGGTTATATTCGATTGAATTCTTTGGTGGGTAAGACATCAATGCCAGAGGGGGAGTTTGTTGATCCCTTTGACATTGGTTTGGGCATTGATGTGAAGGGTTGTTTTGGCACTTACTTTGTTGGTATTTATTATCAAGTCTTTTGCATTTAATGGTTATCATGGTTTATTTTGGGTTGGTTGTATGATTGATTTGACACATATCTACAAGTGACATACATATTCAGGTGATATACATTTTGCATACATGTGTGGTATTCATTGAAGACTTTTGTTTTGGTTACAAAGGCAACAATTGATGTTTTGAAATATTACATTCTTGGATTATATATAGTTATCATTGATAAACTTATTGATCAATGATTTATATTGGTCATGGCACATTGATTTTGATAGTTGGTGATTATTGGATATCAATATTTTTACTAAGGAAGAAATAGTGATTATAGTCTTGGATTTCACTTAGAACTCAGTGTCATTGAGACTTAGACCAACACGAGTGTTATAGTGTTGTTTTTTATACACATGCAAAATAGACAACACATAATGACAAAGGCCAACATAATGATATTTGGGTTTTTGATTTGTAAAGTGATAAAATACATAAGGAACTTTCTCGATATCTTTCAACCTTAAAGTTAATCATTTACAAAACTCAAAAGTAGTTGAGATGATCAAGTTAGGGCATGAAGACTTTGGCAGGGAAGTTAGGGTTTGAAGATATTATTGTTTGAACTCATCATGATTCAAGATGGTTCGGCCTGATGTGACAATGCTCAAGAATGTGAATTTAACATGTTTGGTTTTAATGTATATAGTTTTTGTCAACCTCTATTATGTAATGCATATGTGTTTTCAATGGCTATCAGTTATTCAAGGGTATCTCATTTATGTTTAAGCTTTGTGTTAAACCTAAATCATTTGCAAGGTTGATAGGGGTTATGTCAACAAAGGGATTTTATTTTGGGTGCATCTTTGAATGTAGAGATCGTGTCTTATTTACCCCTGCTGCTAGGGCATGGGGTAAATAAATCTTTTTTCTGTTTCAAATGTTTCAAAAGCTAAACAGGGTTCATTGGGTCATTGAATATGTTTTGAAGGTTTTGACCTTGCAGTGTTTATGTGGTGTCTTGCAAGGTTTTTATGAGCTTCGATAATAGGTATTTTGTGGCAATCTTTTGGTGATTGTAATATTCAGTGACATGTATCTTGTTAAAAGTTACAGTTGTTTAGTCATGAGAAAATTTATAATGAATTCATTTCTCTCAAGTTGTGTTGGATGGTTGATTGAATATCATGTTGATATTACATAGTATTGTAATATGAAATACAATTTATTGTTCTGATCATGGAGAAAGCATTTGACAAGGAATTTTTTAATGATCAATAAGAAGGCACTTTAAGTGTAGATTGTAATTATTTATACATTCAGATTCTTGAGTCTTAAATGAAAATGAGTTAATCAAGAAAAGATTTGTATTAAAGTAGAGATTATACTTTGTTTTTTTTAATTTCTAAATGGTTTTGATGTGAATTTTTTTTTCCATTGAGGTAGTTGTACTTGCCAGTGAGGCATTCATGTAACCAGTGAGGTTCCCTTGCTAGTGAGGCATATTTTATAGCTACTGAGGCTTATGTTGCAAGTGAGGAATTTTGTATTGCCAGTGAGGGATTTTGTAGCTAGTGAGGCATTTTGATTAAGCTAATGGGTCATTTTACTAAGTGTTTTTTTCATCCCTATGAGGGTTTTCCACTCATGAAAAAGAACTGTGTTATGGTGTGTTTTCCTTCTTCTAATTATCTTTGAGTTTTCTCAAGTATTTCACATTTAATTATTATGATGTTACATTCAATAAATGAATGTTTGTAAATAACATGAGCAAAAATTGGTGCAAATTGAATAAGTCAAATTGAAGATCTATGTATACTCTTTGTGATGAGTCAATTTTGATATATTTACATACACAACATGGTGCATTTAATAGTTGAATTGTTTTGATCTTGCATTTTATAAGGTCAAAGTTCCAAATGATTCATTCAAGGTAATTTAGAATTTTTCATACCACTGATTCACCCCCCTCTCAGTGGTATCATACTCCAACATTTATTCTTTTAAATCTGATGTCGGCTTGTAGTGTTGTAATTTCAAGAATTCTTGCATAATTGAGTATAAATATAAGGTTCTTTCACTCATATTTTCACCTAGCAATCTAATAAGCAATCAAGTGTTCACAAGAGTGTTCAAGAGAATTCAAGTGTCTTCAAGAGCATATTTTCAAGCATTTTAGAGCAACATTCAAGAATCAATCATCATGTCAAATATTTCATGAATCATATTGTTTCAGAGCTAAAAATTGTGTAGGATTGTGTGATTCAAGCAAGCATTACATTTAAGATCAACATAATTCAAGAAAGAATTAAATTCTACATCCATTGGAGCCATTTCATACATATTTGTAGTACCTTATTGCTAGGGTTTGGTGAGTTGCAACATCTCATTGTGTTCATTCATAATTCTCCATTATTATTTGATTTCATTTCAAGGATTGATTTCTACAACGAGGTTTGACAAAGGAAAACCCTATCCACTAACCCCACAACATTTTTCCTCCTTTGTGTGTGATTTGTAGGTCTAGGTTGTAGATTTCCGAAGGAGCAATATTGGAGAAAAGTTACAAATCATCCAAAGTTTTCAATGTTGTCATCAAGCCTTGGATAACCTTGGAGAAGACCTATAGGTTGAAATTTGGAGATTTGGATCTGGAAATCAATTAGGCAAGATAGAGAAGATAGAGAATTGTAGGATTAGCTTTTGAAGTTGCCAAAAATTCCAACTAGACTGATTCACCACTCTTGGAAAATGAGTCCCAATTCTAGTTAGTTTTTAGGATTTTGCATATTCAGATACCCTTTTGTCTAAAACCTGTTCCGACACATTTTTCCAAAAATTGGATTGATTCACCTAGCTTGGCGAATGAGTCCTAGTCAGCAATAATGTTAATTTTTCTAGTGATTTACACCTCCATTCAACCATCTCTAGTTTCCCAGGCGCACATATTCTATTTTATAGCTTTCTATACAATTTCATTCACTTTTATAGGTCATTTAGTGTCACTTTCCATTCAATTAGGGTTTTACATTTCATCTTTCATTTCATTATATTTTCCAAGTCTAAACTTCATGGTAAACCCCTTAATAAATCATATTCAGCCCCTAGGACAGCCCTATTGCAAGATCTCTTTCTCTTTTGCATTGAGATCTCTAGGGTTATCCTTGAGTAGAATCTTTAAAAGTGGGTGTGATAGTACTTAATCCACATCATCCAATCCAACCATTTTCTTGAGGTTCTAGTAATGTTTTGGTGTCTGTTTTAACTTCATTTTTATTTTTTATATTTCTTATAATTTTTGTGCACCTGTAGCTTTTTTCATCTTCATTATTTAACACGAGGTCAACCTTCTAGATTCAACTTGTTTGTTGTCCTCAGCATTACCACCTAGCTACTAACGCAATCCCTTACCTCAAGTACAAGATTTTCTACTTTTATTTCTAAATCATATTCCATGACTTTGGTTATCCAACCGACCCTCTTATCATATAGATCCTTACTCAAAAAAAAATCTTTAACACTTGGATGACAATCCATAAGATGTATCTTGTTATTTGAAGGAGAATACCTGAATCTTTTAAGGATTCTAATGACAGTGAAAGTATGTTTTTCCATAAAATTTTACCTTTGCTTATACATATTTTTTTGGATTTCTCTCTAGCCATATTTTATTCATTTTTTTGTGTTTTCACACTCTAGTGAATTACTTGGACGTCTTAGCTCGTGAATTTTTTTTGTTTGTGCGGGATGACTTGTTTTTGGTTATTTTATATGTATTTAAAGTATTATGTCCTATTTGGGCATTGAAAAAATATTTTTCATGCACATTCTCTTTTGTAGATGCATTGAGATAAAGTGTCATTCTCATCTATACTTTTTGGATATTTTCACATCCTATTGTTCCTTTTGTATTCACACTATGATATAAATTTTTGTGAGTGGGTTGATGTTTTCCTTTGGTTTTCCATCACACCTTTGTCAATTGAGTGTCCCTTCCACAATAGAAATGAATCCTAGTGATTCTTTCCTCATGCATGTGTGCCAAGAGTTTGCACACCCTTTTATTTATAGGTTGTTTCTCCTAAATACACTTCATGGTTTGACATAGTTTTAGTGTACCTGTCTTATCTCTTCTTTTTTAGCATTATGGGGGGTTTCTAATATTGGTGCTAATTCTTCCTTAGTTTCATATTAGAGTGATCTATGTATCTATTCCTTGTTCATAGGTACTTTCAGATGGAGCATACATCAACAACTGGTTACATGCATTTCACTAAGATGGATCATTTACCATATGGAAACTCTTGCATTCCTATTTATGGACCCTCTTCATTTCAACATTATATTAATCATCATTTGACAACATTCTACAACTTCTTCATGCTTCAATGATGTTCTACATATTCCTCTTTTTCTAGACATTATTTAGTTGGAGGCTTCTTAGTCCTTCACACCTTGATTTGGAAGCTTCTCCATTCCCTCAGTTTCCTTTCTCAAGCTTTTGGAGAGGATTTTTCTCCCATTGTGGTTTTCTCCTTTTCTCTAGTTTTGAGAGATCTTTTGTTTGTACATGGGTACCTCACCATGCCTTGTTTGTCAAGACCCATCATGCATTATTTTTCATGGTCTTTAGCTACTACCTAAGTTCATCTTAAGGGAGGGTGTTGGAGGAATCATGCATTAGATAATAATTAATTAATATTTAGTTGATTATTAGTCTAATTTATTCTCATGCACTTAAGCTAAACTTAGGAGTTCTTTATTCAGTTAACTAAGTGATTTTCTATAATAACTAAAGTGAGCTTTTATTAGATCATTTTGTCTCATCACATTTGATGTTGACACTTTTCATGATCTAATCCCTTTACCATTTAGGATTTCTCCTATACAACACTCAACCCTCATTGTATTATCACTCTATAGATTTCTCTTCTCTTCTCTTCTCTCAAACTCTAAACCTTTGAGGACTTTTATTTTCCTTGAAGATTTTTGAGGTTCATTGTTGCATCATTTTCTTGTTGATGAATATTGCACATATTTCTTGTAGATCTATTATGTGGAAGGTGTATTTGTTTGTTGTTTAATCTTGTGGCTCATTTTTTTCACAATTCTAACAAAGAGTTCATTATTCTAGCAACATAATTTAACTAACCTTAATGTGTGGGACCCTTTAGATGAGGTTAAATCTCTAAAGAAGGTTGGCTTCCTTTTAAAACTAGGTTCAACAAATGCTAGTCCACCCCAACGCTCTATAACTCTAAACTAACTCTAAAATATGAAATGCTAGAGGAAAAGAGGAAGGAGGATGCTGAAAATAAGGGAAAATGGTGATGCATTAATTTTCAAAGTGTTTCTTCCTACTTTTACTGAATAGGGTATTAATAAAACCCCTCGATAAACTCACATAGGTCTCTGTTTACTAAATTTATAGGGGAATCATAAGAGATAAGAGTTTTAAAGATAAAAAAAGGGGTAGAGATTACCCACAATAAACACTTGGGTATGTGTAGGATCATCATGAAAAAAGTAGGCCCTTAAGTGGCAAAAAATTTAGAAAAATCAGAGTTAGGAAACTTGACATAAAAATTTGAATAAATTATCTATACTATTTCAAAAATATGTAAGAATAAAATCTATATAAAATTTGAATGTAGTTTCTAAACTACTAGGTTTATTTGTTAAAAAAATCTATTTGGTAAAAATTTGAAATTTCAATCGCGGTAGCATAGCAAATTTTAGGGAAAAATAAGTAGGTCTAACTAACCACATAACCACAATAAAATGATAATATTTTTAGATATAAGTAGATGACTCATGTCTGATGTGATGCATATTTTTTATAATTTTTTTCCAAGTAAATAATTAATTATGAATTTTTATTACAACTTTTAAAAATATAAAAATTATTATATGTCTGACCACCTTAACTTGGTCAAAACTTCATGAAATTCATTTTTTAAATTCTATATAGTATGGCAGGCATAAAATGTGATCTGGATTTAGAAAGCTATAGATATTTTCAATCATCCTATCAATCAGGACATTAGTCATAATTCAAATAGAAAATGAATAATAATTATTTATTAAATTCAAATTAAATCATAATTTATATTGGTGCAAAGCTAAGAATCTACTTTAAAAACCCTTTTTGTTTCATCAATTTTGGGTAAAAGAAAAGTCATCAGCCACATACCCATCATATCGCCACTTTTTGGCCCATCATGATCTTGCACATACCCACTTACAACATGTTAGCACAATAATACAACCTATAGAAATGAAAAATATTATGCATTCATAGACATAACATGCATTACAAAAGATACAAGCATAAAGAAGAGGTGAAAATGATAATATTTTATCGATACAAATGAATGAAAGACAATTTTATAGTCACAAAATTTCAAAGTAGTATAAGCTAATTAGAGAAAATCCCAAGGAAGAATCCCTTTAAAAATATACAAGTGTTACCTTTATAGTTTAGCCATAACTTAGATGACTTAGCCACCCAATATTAGAGAGCAGGCCTCATTTTTTCTCTTCCATTTTATATTTTCTATGTGTGCAACTAAATTGCTCACTTGAACTATGTTTTTTGTGATTACGTGTACACTCACGTTTCTATTTTGCTAGATACTGCAACATACATAGCAACAATTAGAGTGCAGTATAAATTAAACAAGCTGATTGTCTCCAACAACATTGTTCATTAGCATGATCATGAAAAGTTGCTCTACTTTATGGTAAGTAATTGCAAGCATTTGGTGATAGCCAATGACGCTCCATAATCCAATATGGTATGGTGGAGAGCATGGCTCCTTTTGTGTGTCCAAACTTTAATCCATTGCATGGAGAGGGTCTGGCATTTGCAGTAAAAATTTTGCATAGGAATGTGGCTATGAGTTTTTAGCTTTCTGTCGCGCTGGTTGTAATGGAATAAAATAGTTAATTTTATACAGTTCATTCTATTTTTGCATAATCAACATACTAAACTTCACACCTTTTTTTAATTCTTGTAGACCATATTCCAGCCATAATGCGGTATTTGATGGACTGATGTATCACAAACAACCTTTCAAAATAATGATAGTGGCTGCAAAATCAGTAGCAATGGTCAATTACACAATCAAATCCTAATGTACTCTATATTGATTGTAATAAGCAATATTCATTTCACCACTAATTAGAGTGGTGGGCAATGTATATTCTTGCTCGGGGGTTTGGTGAGAGTCCATGAGGCTCCATGACCCAATATCGTAGGGTGGAGAGCAGGTCTTATTTTGTTGAGTTTTATTTTATTTTATTTATATTAAAATTACTATCGTTCTGACATAGGATTCATAAAAAATTCATATGTTTTAGGTTATGGTTACAACATAGTAAAATAGTTGATCTTATACACTTTATGTTAGATTCCATTGGGATTTTTTGATTATTGTTCTCTTTCCTAATCTATATCATTCCATTATTGAGAGTTGTTGTTGAAAGGCTATGTTGTTTCAATTTTTGATAGGGTTTTGTTGAGTTGTTGTCAATTCCTCTTGCTCTCCCTTTATGCTTTGTGTTTTGTGGTTGAATTTTTTTTAAATTTTCCTTGATCATCTAATTGCTCTTAGCCATTTTTACAATCTCTTCATTCCAGTTGCTCCAAAAACAAACTTCTCCCTTGGGAGGTTGTTCAAGAACTTGGTGTTGATATTCCATTTATATGTTAATAGATGGATGACATTTGTGAATGAAGTTCAACCAATTGTGAAGATCAAGTGAGTGTAAGTGTGGCTATGAATCAAAATCCACTTCTTGAACTCTCTTTGTAATGTCCCCGTTTTAGAGGTAATTTGATTTAATTAATTTAATTAATTAAGTTGTCCAAAATAATGATTTTCAAGAGGATGACTAATTAGTTACTTTAATTAAATCATTAAGTGGTATTAAGTTAATTAATTATAAGGTTATCAAATAAAATTAAAATTAAAAGGTGACCTTATATTTAATTAATTTAATAAAGTGACTTGATTTTAAAATATATTATAAAGTCACTTAAATAAAATAAAAGAATATTCTAGAAGCTTCTGGAGAAATTGGGGAAAAAGAATAAATAGACATCTTGGGCTTCATTCTCGGCATCCAGATTTGATGTTGTTGATGTTTGATGTTTGATGGTTGTGGAGCCTAGGGTTTCTGCAGTTGTCTTTGGCCATTGAGAACGAAAACTCTCAATTGGTGAGCAATTTTGAGGGTGTGAAATATCACTTGAATTATTGCAACTGGGAGAAAGTTACTTCAGACTTTCTATTTGAGCTTCATTGTAAAAACTTAGTTGGCTTTGGCTAAGTTTTTGTGTGCCTTGATTTGGAGCATTGTTGGGGACATTTTGGATTTCATAGTCTTCAACGAATTTGCATTGAGGAGGCTGATTTGCATTCATTTGGTTATTTCCAGAATTCTAATGTATTATTTCAGTCAATATAAGTCTGTGTATTAGAGCCACGATTTTTGCATATCATATTCAGATTTTTGCTTGTATGGCCTCATTTGTGCATTATTTCTTTATGGGTATTTAAGCATTCATCTTGGGAGAGCTTGGCAATCATTTTGGAGTATTTTGGAGTGGCTATCAGATTGCTGGTAAATAATTTCAGTGGTCTGATATACTACAGCAAGCGTGCCATTGGCAAGACATTTTTGTTCATATCTCATCATCGAAGCCTCCTATGGTTCTGGGTATTGTTGCATTCAATTGCTATCGTCGAGACAATCATTTCAAGGACAAATTTGAGGAGCTTAGAGGCTGTATTTATTTTTCTAAAATATTGCCAGGCAAGAACAGGGGAGGCTACTTGAGCAATTCGATTTGGGCTTGGAGAATATCATTTGAACTTGATGTTGATTGCTACTTCATCTTTCATCCAAGGCACTTCTTGAGGACAGGTTCTTCACATTTCTATCATCTTCTAGCTTTGCATTTAGCATAGTTATATTTGCAGCTGTAGGTGTGCATTATACCAGCATTATCATATTTTGAAAGTAATGTAAATGCCAAGAGTCTTGGCCAATTTGTATGAGCATTGTATTAGAAATTTCATTGCAATTAAGGAGATATAAGTTGCTGGTATCATTTGAGCAATTCAATATCATTTGTATTCAGTTTAGTAGTTTGCATACCAACTGTTTGTTAAAATACCAGTTGGCTGTAGGTGATCATTTTTCATGATTAGAACTCATATATGCATTCAATATTGCCAAAATTAGTTGCACATTTATGTTAGGTCATTGTTTAGACAATCTAGAGTCTTCTTGCAAGCATTCTCATTGATGTTAAGTGAAGGAAGAGCCATTAAAGCAAACTGAAATGTTATATCAGTCATATGACCCTTGTATGCAAAGTGTTTGATGTAATTTCCAAGGCCAAAAATCAGAAGTTTTCAATCAGATTTGAGCAGGTCATTACACTCTTCATAAGGGTGAATAAGTGATGACACTCCATGGGCCAATATGGTAGGGTGGAAATCGGCCCTTGTTTTGTTTTGTACATACTGCATTCTATGAAATGCACCAGGTATAGCTAAATTATAATTGCTTCATTCATCCTATTGCAAGTACAAAGCAAGATATGTATTATAAAATATAGAACTTTGATATCTCCCAATTTAGACATTGTGTATGAATTAGACATGATCACTGTACTAAAATTCACACTTTGTATACAGATAAGTTGTATATGATTTGGCCCTTGTAGTGAAATTTTTTCATAGGACTATAGTTGTGAGTTTTAGCTTACTGTTGTGATCACTGTAATGGAGTAAAATAGTTAATGTTATGTAGTTCATTGTGTTTTTACATAATCACCACACTAAATTTCACACTTTTTTGTTATTCTTGCGGACCATGCTCCAGCCATAATGTGGTATTTGATGAACTATCGTGTTACAAAAAACCTTCCCGAATAATGATAGTGACTGTAAAATCAGCAACAATGGTCAAATAGACAATCATATCCTAATGTACTCTATATTCATTATAATATGCAATATTCATTTCACCACTAATCATAGTGGTGGCCAATCTATATTCTTGCTCGGCAGTTTGGTGAGAGTCCATGAGGTTTCCATGACCCAATATGGTAGGGTGGAGAGTACGCCTCATTGTGTTGAGTTTTACTTTATATTTTTTTTATGTATAGATCGCTATCTTTCTAACGTAGGATTCAGAAAAAATTGACATGTTTAAGCTTATGGTGACAATGGAGTAAACTAGTTGATCTTATACACTTCATCTTAGATTCTAGTTGGCATTGTTGATTATTGTTCTCTTGCTTATACTCTACATCACACAAATAATTAAATTTTTTTAACCATAATTCATCTATGATACTTTGTTGCTAGCTATGAAAAGATCCTTAGTTTGTATCATAAAGAATTGATGCAGTGGCTAAATTATGGGGTGGCCTTATATAATCATGAATTCAACTAATAGTCTGCCACTATTATTATTTCCCATCTAAATACACATTAAAGTAATGTCATCAATAATTTAGACATTCAACCTTATCCATAATAATATTATATTTTGATTAACTAATAAAACTTAATGATATTGGTATTATTTTTAGATTGTTTTAACTTTAATTCATCTAGGGTACTTTGTTACTAGCTATGAAAAGATCCTTAGTTTGTATCATAAAGAATTGATGTAGTGGCTAAATTATGGGTTGGGCTTATATAATCATGAATTCAACTAATACTATGCCAATATTATTATTTCCCAATTAAATACACATTAGTAATGTCATCAATTTAGACATTGAACCTTATCCATAATAATATTATATTTTGATTAAATAATAAAACTTAATGATATTAGTATTATTTATTGAAATCATTTCAAATTTAATAATAATATTTTTGTTTAATTAACAACTTAACTACATAATATTATTATTTACCCCACCAAACTACTTACCAATAATAATGATGTTATCATGAAATAATTAATTGAATGTTAATAGAATTGTTCTCTACCCAACACTTACACCTCTATATGTGCATATATTTATTCAACAAAGTTACTTTTTCACCAACTATTACTTACACACTTTATCCTTTATATACATATCCTCCTTTTAACCCATTAGGGTTAACACCCTCCTTCGGTTCCCATTATAATTTCAAATAAAATAATGAAGATAAACTATAAGGTAAAAATGAGATACAATATTGTTGCCACTCAATCACTTTAATTATCACCTATAATATATCTAGCCATCTATTTAAGAAAATTATATAACAATCTAGGATTGTATTAATCACATGCATGGTGGGGCCTTATAGAC
>VDFB02038918.1:0-11979 GCA_007258455.2 Sequoia sempervirens
CCCCTCTGCTGGTAAAATTATGAGCATTAGTGTTTTCTTTACTTCCAATTCACGAACAAAGGGTCTAATTTTTCTGGATGTCATCTAAAGTCCTGCAAGACCTCCATCAATTATGCCATGAGTTCTCGCGTAGACTTCATTTTTACCAAACCACCAATCAACTGCAACTGATATCTGATACCCAACAGGATGGCAAGAAAATCGCTCTGATACCACTGTAATATCCCCCCTCCAAATGGATATTTGCTAACTGAAACTGCCTTGTCTGATATTTTCAATTTGTTTGATGAGGGCAATAAATGTTTATGCAAAATATATTTAGTTTGATAGATGCATCCTTTTATCAAACCCAAAGCACAATAACATAAATATATTGACTGACCCTCCAAGTACAAAGCATAGACAAATCTGGTAACCAGCTCTATGATATTCTTCACTCGAATATGACTGATTATTACAAAGCATCTGCTCAGAAATTATTAACAGCCTTATAAATGCCCAGATCAATTCAAACTAAGAAGCATATTTATCATCTAACACCACTGACTTATACTGAACATTATTATAGGGCAGTTTTAAAGAGTTAAAATTCATAAATTTACAACAGTGGTGCATACATTACAATTTGTGTCCACTCTGAGTAACAACAGTAAGTAGCTATGCAAGGATAACTGTTTGACAGCAATATGCAAAATACAAATATCAGATTAAGACTCAGAAACTAAATACCTAGCCAACAAAGCTCCAACTGTGACACTCCCAGGTATTGAGGGTCGCCTAGCAAGAAAGCTATGCCCAGAATGGAAATTGGTGGCAAGTATGAGACTCCCAGCTAAGCCAGCAGTCACGTCCAGGTCTGCTTTTATACTCAGAACTATCCAAATGCCAACAGCAGCAGATATAATGCCTTTGCTTTCGGTCTACAGCTCTAATAGAGGTTGATATTGGCCCATATAGAACCAACTTCTTCCTTAAGCTCCCAGGACCTGATATTAGGGTTTCACGCCTATTTATATGTGCTCATGTCTTCCATATAGCCATCACAGGAGTAACAGCAAATTCTCTACCGAGTTCACACGTCCCAGCTTGCACAGAAAAGAGTTTGGCACTGGAAATGGTTGACTACAAGTCCCTCCAATGAAGTCACCCAGTTCTGGTAATGGAAGCAATAACCTCCTCTGAAACCCACAGCCTGAGTATGAAATGCCAATCAGAAACCTCTGTTCAGGCAGATATATGGTGATCCAATGTGATATGTAATTCCCTTCAAATTGATTATCAATCTCAACCTTGATAACTCTGAATAAACACCGAATAATGATCAATATAGTTGCAGTAATCTGATAAATCTTTCAAACCCTTATTTTGAAGCTTTCCCTGTAATTTCTTTGAAGCACAAGCACAATCCCTACAATGGAATTGTCTGCAAGTTGTTCTTCCTAAGGGGCTATGTCCTCAAAAAGCTTGAGATTTTCAAACTCTCCAATCTTCAACAAAACCCTTAGCCAAATTCTTCTTCTTCAACAATGAATGAATAATGAATGTGCAAAATGAGCTTGTTGTACCCAAACCAAATTTTTTGCTTCACTAAGGCATTTTGCTAAAAATAGTCTAAACCTAGTCAAAGTGATGTCAGAAGATGATTTTTGGGATTTTTGAATATGGAGGTTATGTCTGTTTCATATCAGTCAGATACTGAAGAGTTTTGAGAAAAGTGAAAATTTGACAGAAAATCATCAAATTTTTCCGACTCTGGAGAGGGGAGCACCTTTTCAAAAAGGCGCCCTATCTTTTAGGGGCCCAGATCTTGGTTTTAGGGTTTTTCACCTCCAACAAACATTTGTCTGACATCACGTCAGCTTTGCAACGAGCTATCAAGCCTGTCAAACGGACCTATTTTGCTCACGTTATGGGAGATACAACGGAAAACGAGAAGAACGAGAAAATGACCAACACTGCAAGCAAAAGTGAGCAATCTATGCCAGGGGCGCCCATCTTTTTGAGGCCCTAAATGGAGGTTTCAGATCAAATGACCCCTTTGACATTTTTTTTACGCTCAGTCAAGCTCCGTGTTGCACCTTTCAGCACATCAATCTGAATTGTTGAGAAGCCGCGGTGAGCAGACAAACGCAGGGTTGAATCTTGAGCTCGAGGTCGTGAATAAAGTAAAAGAGCATTTTTTCAGAAAGGCGCTTGGATTTTTGAGGCCTTTAATGCTTTCCATTTGATGATCTCAAATACTCAATTTGTTCGTGTTATGTCCAGCTCTCTGTTGCCTGTCTCCGTCAAATCATAAGATGACCTATCAGCCTGCAGTCAGGGGTTTAATGATATTCTGGCTAGTTTCACAAATGGTTAAGTCTGGAGGCAAAAGCGACCCTGGAGGCCAAGGGCGCCCTCCTTTTTCACCCCTCAGATGATGTTTTCTTGGGAAATGTTCCTTTGCAATTGTTTTGCGGAATGGTTTCAGCTTCGTGTTGCACTAGTTTGTCAGTTTTGAAAGTTTGCTGAATGCGAAATACAAGGCAATCTGGTTTACCTTCGTAAGATGAAAACGATGAAAAAATGGCTCTGAAAGAAAAAGCACCATTTTTGCTAGGGGTGCTTGGATTTTTGAGCCTTCAGATCTCATTTTCGTGGTTTCAGACCCAAGGGATGATCTCATTAGTTTCAACTATGTTATCCATTGCAATCGTCAGCTAGTCAATCAGGTTTGTCAGTCATCCAAAATCAGTGTGCGAATAGAGGCTCCGACAGAGGTCAAAATCCAAATTTTCATCAAAATTGGCTAAGTTTGTAAAACGCCTAGAATGGTCAAAGTTGATTTTTCGAAAGAAGTTGACTGGTGCGCCCTAACTGGAGTTCAGTCTTTAGTTCAACTGAACGATTTCTGGGTTGTATGCTGAGAACATTGTAGTTCAATTTGAGTTGCTATTTTTAGACTTCAGTTCATTTTCAATTGCATGCATTTGCATGCAAAGCTAATTGGAGTGCATGCACTAGTCTTAACTGATTTGCATGGGTAGTTCAACTAAAGTTAAAGGTGGCGCTCAACTAAAGCATCATTTTCATGCATTTTAAGCTTCAATTCAAAGCCAATCACAGGCTAGGCGTCCATTTTGAAGGCCCAGTTAAAAGTTTTCCCTAAATTAAGGTTCAGTTAACAGCTAATTTGAGAGGTGCACTTTGAGATTGAGAAGATGGATGAGTTTTGAATGAATTTTAATTTATTTAAAGGACAAAAGTCATCCTTATTTCTTCATCCCAAGCAAGTCGTGCTTTCTCAAGAGCATCATTAATGGCGATTTCTTCATGCATTTGAGGATTCAAGGTGCTACAGGTGTCAGATTTCAATATTTTTCATAACATCGGATTCAAATTGCTGAGGAGAAGGCGTTTCCAGAACTTGTTTTCATTTGCATGCAGGTTACAACAAAATCCAAGATTGAGGAAGGCGAATTCTACAGAGGAAGAACAAATAAAACCTTCTATCTTCTTTCTTATTTCTTCTATTTCTCATCTTAGGTACTTTCTACGCATGTCAGAGAAAATTAGCAAATATTCAGCATTCAGACATCAGAGCTTGCACATTCAGAATTCAACTTCAGATTTCTTGCTTCTATGCTTTTTCAAGCTTAGCTTTTTGCTTTTTCTCAACTGAAAAGTCACTACATGGAGCCTTGAAGTTCATTTTTTCCAAAATTGCCTTATCTAGGTTTTTTCAAATTTTCGTTCTGCACAAAAGCCATGTGCCAGTTTTTCTTAGAAAAACTTTGCTCTGAAAAGCTCTAAAACCCCTGCTTTTCTCGACTGAAAAGCCATTGCATGCCTTCCTAAAATTCAGTTTTTCGATTTTCTGACAATCTGGGTTTGCTTAGAATTCAGTTTTGCATAAAACCCACGTTCCAGAAATTTTCCAAAAATACTTCCTACAGCTTGCTATTTTTAGCCTCGTCTAAAGCTTTTTCAACTTTTCCCAGCATTTTCCTAAAGTTGTCCGAACATACCCAACTTCACAGTCAAAAATCTAGTTTTTCAAAATGCAATACTGTTCCATCAATTACAAGATCAAATCGGTCTTGATGCATAATTATTTGAAAACCACAGATTCAGACTTGGATAATGTCTTCCCGGTGATCAATTTGAGCTCTTTGGAAGGCGTTAGCAGCACAACATTGAGAAATCTTGAGCGTTCTGGCTTGCTCTCAACGGCATCAATTCCAATCAGCGTATTCGATCTTGAATTCGTTCTTGCATGTATCAAACATTATGATTCATCAGCAAGACATATCAGATTAGCAGATGGGAGGATAATATGCAGCCTCAAGCTAAAGGACATGGAAAAGTCTCTCGCTATTCCACCTCGCTCAGACAATTTCACCGTGGTTATTCAGGCATGCGAGAAGATATGGTATGAGGTTGAGAACAGATCACAGAGGAAAGTCTCTCAGAAGTGGCTTAAGATTCAGAAGACCAACATGCCAAAGAAGGTTGGTCGTGGCAAGTTCAAGGATGAGGTTGTCATTTTGATAACATTACTCAATTGGGTTACCGGTCAAGAACACTCAAATGTCTTCCATCCCTAGATGTTTTACATCATTTCATAGATCCTGGAAGGTTCAAAACACTTTGACTAGGCCATGTTGATCAGCGAATGCATTCACCAACAAATAGTTGATTTCCTCAAGATACACGAGTTTCACATGATTTCCTTCTTGGTCTACTTGATTGTTGCCCAAGGCAATTGCAAACACTTGAAGACTACCGGTACTCTTGGAGTTCAACGTGTATACGAATATTTTACTCAATTGGAGTTCTCAAAGGCTAAATAAGATTTCAAAGCTGTGAATGATCATTTTCTTATGAGGACAGTCAGAGATCTTGACAATGAGCTACACAACCGGATTTCATCAGTGGCCAGATCAGCAATGGAGACTTGGGCTGATTGGTTCATCCAATTCCCAACATTCACATACATCCGAGTGTATGGCTACACTGAAGAGCCTCTGATGCTATCGAGGTACTCGTTAGACAAAGTCGTTTTCATGGAGTTTTTCACACAGGTTCAGCATGTTCACTCATTTCTTCGCCTTCGTCATAAGACAAAAGTGCCTTTCCCATTCATGTGGGGTATCTACTCATGTAGGTTTGTTGCAGATTGCAAGTACATAACATGCAAACTTGAGACATTCAATTTCAAATACTACATCAAGAGGCGTTCATATGATCCTTTGGGTCATTATGCAGCCAAGTTGGAGCAAGGGATTGCACATAAGCCAACACTTGAAGACTTTTGGCCAAATTGCGAGGATGAGTATGAGGTTTGCCGACGGAATCATTGCAGACTCACTATGACTCAACTCACTGATTACCTATTAGAGGATGTTGAGGGTCTATCAGATGCGATGGTGAAGTTCTCCTCAGCTCATATGTTAAAGATCAAGTTGGTTGCCAGCCACTTCGTTCACCCGATTGGTATGGAAAAGAGGTCACTTCCATTGAAGACTTGTCTAAATCAGTTATCAAAACCAGTAAACACTTCCTAGAGAGTAAGAGAAGGCGCAAGGCAGTGCCAGTTGCAGTTCCAGTTATAGAGCCGCTAGTAGGTTTCTCATCATTACCTTCTACTTCGAGGTCTAGGCTATGAGTTAAGGTCATTCTGAAGCCTCCTGAAGGAGTCAAAGTTAGTGGGAACACAAAGGGAAAGAATACCAGCAAGCGGAAACAAAAATAGGTTGAGAAGGTTCCAGAGATGCCTGTTGAGACAGTCATACAGGCCGAGCCACATCAGTCGCCTCCCAGTTCACCACTGTCACCACCGTCTCCTCCTATAGAGATAGATTCAGATCCAGAAACGCTAGTTCGAGAGTCTTCAGAGACCAATGATTCACCATGAGTCATTGCACCACCACAGCTTGTTGCACCTCCTGCAATCTCTCCTCGAACGAAGAATATTGTTCCATCTTGTTGGCTCAACCAGTCTTTGGAGAGAGAGGGGCGTGAGCCATCTTATCAGTTGGACTTATTTGAGTTTGATGATCCTCCTCAGAGAAGAGAAAACAAGAAAGTCAAGAAGCATGTACATATAGAGAAAACTCCTGAGTCAGAGATTGTCGTGGAGGTTGCAGTGCCACCAGAAGGAAAGAGCTTAAAAGAGGTTAACATTGGTGATTTCACCATTGTCAAAGAAAATCTCGGCAAAACCTCGCGACAAACTGAAGTGAGCCTTCTCAAGATTGTCACCAATAATCTTGAAGAGTGCGTCATGAAGGACGGAGAGGATAAAGCGCTCCTAAAGGCTGAAATCCGCCAACTCCGACAATATATCTCTGAGCACCCTCATGGGGAATCAAGCAGAGCACCTACACTTTCACCTACAGAACAACAAAAGATAGATCAGCTGGTTAGTCATGGAAAACTTTCGGACAGCTAGATTGAGAACTTTATTGTTGCAGGTCGACAGCTTCTCGCAAATCTATATCGGGTGAGAAGTAGTGCTTATAGGCTATGTGAAGGGATCCAACATATAGAGATGGTGATAGCATAAGTCATAGCCAGAGACAAAGTCTTGATATCTCAGCTTTCAGTTGCTCATGACGCCTTGGAGATAGAAGAGAGAAGAAAGAGAAAAAGTTCACTTGGAAGGAACAACATGCCTTTAGAATAGAAACATGCGAAAGAATCTCTTCCAAGATGAATGCACGCAAAGAAGATATCACGAAAGCTCTTACACTCGCTGATGTAATTGTAAACAAATCTAATGGCAAGTATTAGAGATTAAGGGTTCTATAAGAATTCTAAACTTTCAAAATCTACCAAAAAGCTAAGACACGATTTTCGAAGCTTCTAGAAAGACACAGATTTTCGACTTCCAGATTTATTAATATTTAATGTGCTGAATGCAAACATTATCTGATTTCTATGTTTGCATATCTAGAAATGTTCCGCCATAAATATGTGATGAGACCCTGTCTCTAAGAGACGCGTCTCTGAGAGGACGTGTCTCTACAAGTGGAGACACGTCCACTCATGGGACGTGTTTCTTTAAAGCGCGAGTTTAAGATATACACAGATTAACAAATGCGATTAGTATAACACATATATACTAAGTGGCGGATGAGGGTATAAATTCCGATTCAAATATAACATCAAATATAATTCGGATTTTATATGAATAATCACCAATTCATTAGAAATGATTTCCAGAGATATTTCAAAATAACGATAAGCTTCAATCAGGTATGGATGACGATGATGCTTGCAGCAATCGTCTTCCAGATCTGACCGACGCTATCAATTATTAACACTCCCTCTTAGCTAGGGAAGATATATCAAATCAAATAACTGGAGATATCACCTAAACACGTGATATCTAAGATATAATATGATTTCTCAATATTGTCAAGTCACATGACATTCTTCATATCATATCTTATTATGGTATGTGCACTGACATCAAGTCACATGATGTCTACCATAATTCATGGCATATCCATGGATATAAATATCCACCATGATTATCTCTTAAGGATTACAATGATCTTCAGATGATATCAAGTCCCATGATATCCATCAAAGTCTCCAAGAGATACTATCATGACATGTACACAAATATCAAGTCACATGATATCTATCATGATAGTTTATCATTGTAGAGTTGTCACTTTACAATGTCAAATACAAGTGTTCATTATTAGAAAGATCATCACCTTTCAATAATGTACACAGGGGGAGTAGGCCCATAAAGTCATGGAGTCACACACATGACAAAAGAGTTTACACATTAAACATCTTTATATATTAGTACAATTTGATAAACAATTTGAATTTCAAACATAAATAACAAATTACATTTCAACCATACCAAGTTTCTTCCTGAAGTGCTCTACCTTGATTCGTGAGAGAGGCTTGGTGAGAATGCCTATTTGATCATTTGTACTAATATACTCCAACTGAATTACTTTTCTTTCCACCATATCTCTTACATAATGATAGGGGATCTCAATGTGCTTAGATCTATCATGAAAGATAGGATTTACAGAGAGTTTGATACAACTCTGATTATCACAGTGAATAATTGTAGGATTCAAGGGCTCACCAAAGAGTCCCACAAGCAATTTACGAAGCCAAACTGCTTCTCTTGCTCCCATTGAGGCTGCAATGTATTCGGCTTCTGTTGAGCTCTGTGCAACTGAAGATTGTTTTCTGCAAATCCAGGAGATCATAGCTGATCCTAAACTGAAGCAACATCCTGATGTGCTTTTCCGATCAGTTATACTTCCAGCCCAATCTGAATCAGAGTATCCATGTAGATCTAGTTGAACTTTCTTGTAAAGAAGACCATATCCAATAATGCCTTGAAGATATCTCAAAATATGTTTTACAGCCATTAAGTGAATTTCCTTTGGCTCACACATGAACTGGCTGAGAACATTCACTGCATAGCAAATATCAGGTCTGGTGTTAACCAGATACATCAAGGATCCAATCATCTGTCTGTAAAGGGTTGGATCTGCACACTTGGATTCTGCTGCTGCTTCTTTCAATTTGTGAAGGTTGGTTTCCATGGGTGTAGACATCGGTCTACAATCCAACATTCCAAATTTCTTCAGAATGTCAATAGTATACTTCCCTTGGTTTAGTATGATGCCCTCTGGTTTCTGCCATACTTCTAAACCTAGGAAGTAGTGAAGAATGCCCAAGTCTTTCATGTCAAATTCAGAAGTTAGATCCTGCTTCCCTTGAGCAATGAGGTGATCTTCTCCTGTTATCAGCAGATCATCAACATATAAAATAATTATTAGCATATCACCTTTGATTACCTTGAAGTAGAGATTGGAGTCGGCCTCATTCTTGGAAAATCCTAATCCCAAGAGATAGTTGTCAATTCTTTCATACCAGACCCTGGGAGCCTGTTTAAGTCCATAAAGAGCTTTCTTCAGTCTGCATACATGTGAGTCAGGTTTATGTATCACAAAACCTTCAAGCTGTTCCAGATAGACTTCTTCTTCAATGGTTCCATTTAGAAAGGCAGTTTTCACATCCATTTGATGGATCTTCCAACCTTTAGCTGCTGCAATGGCTAACACTGCTCTCACTGATGTGTAACGGGCAATGGTGCAAATGTTTCTTCGTAATCAATGCCTTCCTTTTGAGAAAAACCTCTTGCCACAAAACGTGCTTTATGTTTTTCTATACTGCCATCAGCAGCATGCTTGATTTTGAAGAGCCATTTGGAAGAGACAACAGATTTCCCTTTTGGTCTAGGCACTACATCCCATACATCATTCTTTAGAATGGACTGATATTCCTCCGTCATTGCATCCTTCCATGCTTGATGTTGGAGGGCTTCTGTAACACTGTCAGGTTCTGAGTTTAAGATGTTTATTAGAGCAACATAGCCAGAGAAACGTTTGGGTCTTTTACTCTCCTTGAACGTTCCTTTGGGTGCTGCATGAACCTCAGCTTCTTTGAGCATCTTCCTGGCCCAAAGTGGTCTCTTTCTGTTATTGTCATTTGAATTCTCACTTGATGGAAGTTCGTGTGACATTTCCTCAGAATGCTCCCTCTGAATCTCAGAATCAGGTTCCATCTCAGGTACTCTAGGGGAAAGGGTTTCTATCTCAGAGGAGCTTCTTGCCCTTTTGAATGCAACGTCTTCTTCAAAGATGACATCTCGACTCAACTCAATTTGATTCTGCCTGGGAATGTAAATCCTGTACGCTTTGGAATTTTCACTATAACCCATAAACACCCCCTTCTTTCCGGAAGGTTCTAGTTTGAATCTTTTCTCTTTAGGTACATGAATATAGACAGGACAGCCAAAGATCCTAAAATGACTGATGTCAGGTTTCACGCCGATAAAGGCTTCTTCAGGAGTTTTGTTATCAAGATAGGAATGAGGACATCTATTTTGAATATAGACAGCAGTCCTAGATGCTTCTGCCCCAGAAAGAAGTATCAATGTTTTGGTCAAGTAGCATTGCTTTAGCAGCTTCTACAATGGTTCTGTTTTTCCTTTCAGCAACCCCATTTTGTTGGGGATTGTAGGCAACTGTGAACTCCCTCTTAATTCCAGCTTCTAGGCAAAATTCCTTAAAAATCTCATAGGTGTATTCTTTCCCATTGTCTATCCTTAAGGTTTTTATTTTCTTTCCGGAGAAATTTTCAGAAAGGGCTTTGAACTCTTTGAACCTTTTGAGGATTTCTATTGATTCTTTACACTTAAGGAAATAGATCCAGGTTTTCCTAGAGAAGTCATCTACAAATATGACATAGTAAAGAAATCCTGCCTTAGAGGGTACAGACATGGGTCCACATAAGTCTGAGTGAACCAATTCTAACACATTAAGAGTTTTGCTCAAACTAGAGGGAAAGGATCCCTTTGAATTCTTCCCTAAGGCACAACCTTTGCAAGTTCCTTCATGAGATGGTTTTAACTTAGGTAAGCCTGTTACAAGTTTTTCCACAGAAGGTAGGGCACGGAAATGAAGGTGACCTAATCTTTTATGCCAGATCTCATTTGAATCAAAGGTGTCAAGGGTAAGGGCTTGATTAACTTCAGTGCATAGTTTATAAAGGTACCCTTGTCTTACGCCTATGGTTAGGGCTTTCTTGATAGTTGAGTTTTTAGGCCAAGCAAGAACTTTTCCATCTATAAAGGTAACTCTATAACCATTGTCTTCAAGGGCAGAGATGGATATAAGATTCCTCTTTATACCAGGTACAAACAAGACTTTAGTGAGTTGAAGAGAAAGCCCAGATTTCAACTTGATGGAGCAAGTTCCAACCCCTCTTACTGGGTGTGCTGAATCATCCCCGATGGTTACTTCTTCATCAATCCTTTCGGTCAAAGTATCTAAGTGTTCTCTGAATCCTGTGATATGTCTAGAGGCACCACTGTCAATCACCCAGTTGAGAGTGTGGTCGGATACTTGACTAGATAGGGCTGAATAGAACACAAAGTTCTCAGGTTCATGATCTGAATTTGACTTTCCTACTTTAGCAAAGGAAGTTTGTTGTTTAGTCCTATCAGGGCACTTCATTGCATAGTGACCATATTGATCACATCTAATGCATTATACTTGAGAGATATCTTTCTTCTTATGAGATCCCTTTCCATTGGAATTTCTCTTTCCTTTGGAAGACCCTGTCTTGAAGGATTTTTTCTTACTCTGTTTATTAGATGTGGAGTTGAGTGCAAGAATGTCTTCATCTATGTTCTTTTGTTTATTCTCTTTAGAGGAGAGTCTGGATTCTTCTTGAAGACAGTCAGATCTTAGCCTATCAAACTTAGGGAGTTTAGATCTTGCACTTACACCTTGAACAAAAGACTCCCAAGAGTTTGGAAGACCTCCTAGAGTAATCAGAGTTAACTCTTTGTTGTCAATCTGATATCCAATGGTGGATAATTGATCCCTCAGTTCAATAATCCTCATGAAGTATGCATTAATGGACTCTCCTTTGTTTATTTGAACATTGTTGATTTGCCTTTTCAAAGCAAGAGTCCTACAGGTGTTGTTGATCTCATAAGTTTTCTCAAGAGACTTGAACATATGGTATGCAGTTTCATGTTTTGCTAGGATGGGCACTATATGATCTCTAACTGCATCTACAAGGATTTTCATGGCTTTTTCATTGTTTTCTACCCATTGAGTTTTCTCAGGTTCAGACTTAGGTTCCTCCAGATTTTCTCTCACAAGTGAGTCTAACTTATGTTCCTTAAGGATCATCATGATTCTAAACTTCCATGATGTGAAATTGTCTGCTCCAGCAAGGCGATCTTCAAATCTGATCACACTTGACATTATGAAGAATGTGAGTAAATTCGATTTTTAGAAAATGCGAATTTTCTAGAGCAAACTGATATTAGATCTGTTTGGGATTCGCACAACGTGGCTCTGATACCATGTAATTGTAAACAAATCTAATGGCAAGATTAAGGGTTCTATAAGTATTCAGTTTCAAAAATCTACCAAA
>VDFB02038920.1:0-59125 GCA_007258455.2 Sequoia sempervirens
GATTATCATTTTGTGCGAGTTCATTTGTTGCATTGGTTGTGAGTTTCAAGTGCGATCTACTTCAAGGGCAGATCGATATATTGAAGAAGGCAGATCGTAGCATTGAAGGAGGTTGAGTTTATCATCAGCAAGAAGCATTATATTAATTCTGTGTTGGCATCAGATTGTGGTGTGATTACTTGGCCTCATAATTGGCCTCATTGTAAAGAAGACCTTTGTTCTATATTCAATATATAAGTGATATATTGTTTTTGGGTTTTTCTCCCTCAACAGGAGGGTTTTCCCAGGGTATATGCTGTGTTATTTTGTCTGATTTTGAATTAAATTCTGAGTTTTATATCTGATCATAAAAACTAACACATTTATTGCGAGTGAGCAAAGTGTAATAATAAATGTTAATTAATTTTTAAATATATCAATACAAATGCGAATGTTATGAATATTAATATAAGTTATAATTATATTAATATTAATAGGTATTATATTTATATATTATTTATATATTTCATATATAATGTAGAATCATATTAATATATATATATTTTTTATTTATATTTGTATAAATGAATATTAGATACATTTTTTATTTTACTATATTTATTTATTATTTATGAAAGAAAAGCCTTGTATATGTAATTTTTATATGTTTTTGTATAGACAAACCCAAAATGAATCCAACCACAATATTCTTTTTGACTGAACTGTTGAATCGAACTAGTGAACTCGAACCTGAACCAATACTGGGACTGGTAACTTAGACTTAAACCTTAGGAAAATTTGTGTTCAGTTGAAGCTATGTATTTTCTTTGATAAAAGATAATTTGGGTGGTATTGAAGCTTTGCTTGCCAATATCTATGGGCCACAAGATCAACTTGTCCTTGAGAAATCCTCTAAGACACCTATACCTCCCAAACTAGCGCTTCTATCTCTAAATAGCAGTTATGACAATTTTGTTTCTCTATCCTCCCCCTTGTAAAAGTTGACTTGTGAACAAGATGTCCTTAGGAGGTATCGTTGGGGTCTCCTAGAATAATTTGGTAGAAAGGGTGTATCTTGAAAGTGAAGGCAATATTGATGCATTTGGTGTATCCAGTTTTATTGGCAAGTTTCAAGCACTGCACATGATTTGGTCAGTCATAACTTAAGGTCCAACTTCATGCAACAAACTATCCATAAACTAAAGATGGATATTCCATTCACTTAGTCATCAAATTACAAAAAATAGGAGAGTTAGAATTCAAGAGTAATACATGACTAAAAATACTTGCATGATTAATTTGAGCAAGTAATAAAATTTAAAGAGAGAGATAACACCATGAAAATGGAAGCAAAAACATATTTAATGTGGAGATATCCCTTGTGGGCAAAAAACCTCCACCAGAATGTGAGTAAACACTCACTTATGTACTCCAAATGGCAAAATACTTCAGTTTGTAGACTTTCTCAAGAGCTGTCAACACTTTGAAATACTCTCCCAAGAACAATTACAATTCTCTACTGCAACTTTCCAGCTCTCTATTAAAAAGATCACAAACATGAGCACAAAACTTTCACGAAAAGCTCCCAAATCTTAAGCTACAAAACTCAATTAACATCACACCATGCTTAACTTGACTCCGACATGATATTTACAGACTCCCAAGCAATCTTGAAGCTAAAAGGACCATCCAAGGAGAAGAAGAAATTGAAAAGTCCATAATTTAGATTGCCAAAAGATGTACACTGCTGTATAGAATGAGTTCCTTCACATGATGAAGTTGTTGAGATGAACACTATAAGGTTGCCACCTCAACAACCTTCTTTGAATTAATTTTTCAGAAGCCATAACTTTTGTGTGTAGACTCAAAACAATGTGCTGTTTTTTGGATTATGCACAGCTTTAAAGAGCAATCCAAATATGAAATCATATTCAACTTTTGATTCCATCTAAATAGTGATTTTGCTCTTGCAACACAACTGCAATTATGATGCCAACAGTGAGCACAATGAAACTTGAAAAGATGTCTCCTCTACCAAAAACTATTCCAGTGTGTCCCATACAATCCCCAACCTTCTCAACTACAGAAGAAGTAAGCTGCTGTCCAGAAAGATGCAATATACAAAAAACCAGATCCATTTTGAGATCACATCTCCCTGATTAGGGATATTTTGGCCTCCAAAAGCTAGGGACTCAATGAATAAGGGTGGTAGAACCCCTCAACAAGTGATGTGTGTGCCACATCACCTTACATCACAAACTGAAATTAAACCAAAACTTAGTACAGTTGTTTCTCCATGGGATTGAATTATAATGATATGGAATTGCTTGAACTAGGAGCTACATTTTCAAACTTTGTTTTCATGACAGTTATTATGAGACTTGGATTGGAAGTGGTAAGCAGATAGGGATGGTTGCCACTACACCACTTTCAGAAAGTTGGAGATAGGTACTTGGAGATGGCAAAAATAACAAAATATTTGTATATATATTTTAATTTAAAAAAAAAAAAAAATCATTCAATAGATATGCAACTTGCAAGAATATAAAATAGTAAAACGCTTGAAAATAAAATACTAAAACCTTAAAGTATTAAAATTTGAAATAGATGTCAACAAAAGAAAAAATTAATTATATTTCTCTACTAGAACCCCCAGTCCCTTCACTCCTCCCACCCACCCTTGAACTATACTATTCCCTCCCACCCAATTCTAGTTCGGTAGTTCGTCGGGGTGGGTGGGAGAAAGTAAAGACTAGCGGTGACGAGCTGGAAATAGTAACTAGATTGGGAAGGGTGGAATGGAGAAGTATCAAGTCGGTTGGCATACTAGAGGCGAGATTGGCCCAAAACTGAGTAGCCTCACAATAATAGCCCCCCCCCCCCCCTCCACTCCCCCCCACCTTGGGTGGCCATGGTTTGGAGCGGCGGTCCTACCCATACTTAGGAAAAGAACTAGCTGTGATGGACCCCCTACCCCCTACCTATATAGTGGAGTTGGCTCTGGGTAGGGGCTTTGGTTCCACCTTCCCCATTCATTGACTTTTGGTAACTCCCTATCCCACCTCTCCTGTCTCAACAACCAGCCTGCCCCCACACTCATCATCACTTCGTTCTATTTCTTCGGAACTATAACTCCCACCCACCTCTACTATTCTAAGGGGAGTCCCCTATGTATTGTTTTACTTGTGATTATGTTCTCAAGAATGAATTCCGCAATAGTTTCAGCCATGCAGTCACATGTTGGTGTGGCCTCAGATCTATTATAGGGTGAGATAGTCAGTTGCAGTAATGATGTATCGCGCACCAAAGTGATGTGCTACATGCTGAATAGGCCCCACAAAGTCAATTAACTATTCCCTCCCACAACAAACGACAGATTCCCGAGTGGGTTATGGGCAACGACCCCTTAGAATACTAGGGTCCCCTCAACTATCTCAACTACCTTGCCGTACCCAACTAATTGGAGAAACAACTATAGTTGGTTGGAGATTTTAATTAGACTCGTAACCTTAATATCGTGAAGGTTCTGGACTTAACCTCCCCCATACCCAAGGCTTATAGGGTGGAGGAGGGCCTTGGGTGGGAGGAAATAAAGTTTTGGGTGGGAAGGGGCCCCTACTATTCGGCAAGGGCCGTTGCCCTCAGAACAATTAATCTACTGACTATAATTCCTAGGTGGGTGGGAAGATATAGTTGGAGGGAGGGCCCCTAAATTCTATGGTAGTTGAGGCTATTGTTTAGCCAACTACGGCTAATCTCCCACACAACTAAAATTCTCTCTCGGGTGGGGGGGAACTATAGTACTATTTAGGTTCCAGTTCTAGTAGTGGAGGTATATGCTGTTGAAGGTGCAACTAGAATTCCCGACGCTATAGTTCCCCCCCATCCCGCAATAGTTGGATAGCCATTTGGCCTTGGTGAATAGTAGGGTCCCTCCCACCCGTTATCCTATATCCACCCACCCAACAATAGCCCCTCCCACATTATTAGCTTCCCACCTACCCACCCTATACTGAAAAGTGACCCATTGAATGCTCCATTAAAGAAGAAGGATTTTAAGGAGAGGGCCCCCTCCCTCTACTATGGGATAAGTACTTGACCGCCCGTTGAGGCTAGAGTAATTGATTTCAGTACTCAACTACCTGAATGCAATAACGAGCCAGAGTAATTGATTGACTATTCGGTCAGGCTCATGACCTAAATGAAGATCGCACGTTAGACTAGCACTCTAACCGAATGCATTGGATGGACGCTTCTTATTCCTAAGCATTCAGATTGTGAATATGGAACTATAGTAGACCGGGTACCTACTGATGACCCATGGATCCTTGGATAACCATCAATATTGTTAAAAAATGACAACTGGAATGACTAGAGGTGAACGACGGGTCAGGTTGCGCCACTCGAGGATGATTGGGGATTGTCTACCCATAAATTTCAATTCTAGAGTTCTTACCATTGAAGCGTGAGGACCAATCTATGCTAGATACATGATATCTTCTTCCCACTCTGTCTTCCGTTCCAGAATAATAAAATGAATCCGTTTCATTGGCGATCGAATGTCTAGTATGAGAAATCGACTGGTCTAAAGCTCTTTCTCTTGGCGGTCTGTTGACTATGGGGTGTAGTTGGTAGGGAGATAGTTGATTAGGTCAGGTTGTCCACCTGTCCCTCTAGCTATTCAGTCAAATGTTTCAGTTGGTTGAGTCCTGTTCTGCAGGGTCTCATCTTAGGGTGGGCGAGGGCAAGATCCGGCTAGCCTTGTGTGCTTGTCCTCGATTACCTAAATTGCTCTTCGGAATAGAGGGAAAATCGCTTCAGGGGTGGGGAGGAAGAGAAACTGAACGAAGTGATGATGAGGAAAAAAACCCTTCTTTTCTATTATTGCTCACCCTCAACTATATCCACCACCCATAGTGACCCTTAGAATAGTAGGAGCCCTCCCACCTGAGATTATTAGTTGAGTCTCTGCACTACTTTCCACCCACCACAACCACAATTCTGGGTAGGAATTTGGTGTTGGTGGGTGGGGGGAGATAGAAGGGGCCGGGTTGGGTGGAGATTATAGTTCCCAACATCCAAATTCTCACTGGAGGCAACAACAGCTAGAGAGGCAGAAGTTGAGGTTTTAGGATTCTCTGCATCTGGATATGAAGAATCTACATCCTATAGAATGAGATATTCACATGCTTTGACCATTAGTAGTTGGGGTGGATGCTTGAGCAGCGGTTTATGCTTAGCTTGTTTCCTCATCAACAGTCTATGCTGTAGTAGTTTCTACTCAAGCTATCTCCGCTTGTAGTGTAGTTTCTCTAGCAGACATTTTTGAAGAAGCTTTTTCTCTTCCAGATGCAGTCTATACTTGAGTTGTAGGTTATGCTTCAGCTGGCACTGCATGAGTTGCGGGATCGACATGAGCTGGTTTGGCATGAGCAGATGATGTGTCGACTAGAGCTCAGTTTAATGCTATGCTTCTCCACCTATTGTTATGATGGTTCTTAGCCATTCCCTATTCACAACACGTCGCTTCTTCGCAATGTTAGGGAAGGGGGCTTGCTCGCCTGCTGGGTCTCTGCTAGCTGTCTTTGATTTGCTATTCCGGGGTGGGTGGGAAGCTATAATTGACGCGGTTTTTGATTCAATTGCAATCATAAATGATTGGCTTGGGATTGGGGCCGACTTTGCTGCTTTACTTGGAACTTAGCAACCTGTTGTGACCTTTTCACACATCGCCCTATTCAAGATGGGGACCCCTAATTTTTGCTCCATTCTGGTCTTTTGGCTTGGGTTTTGTCTCTCTCTCTCTCTCTCTCTCTCCGTCTCTTTTTTGTCTGCCTTTTCGGGGATTTATCCGCCTTTGTGTTTAAACATGAGTTTGGCCAAGTCTGAAAATTAGGGTTTTGAGCTTCCTTGCCAATTTGAGGTCAAATGAAGTGAGTAAATTGAGATTTGAGACCAACATTGATGTCAGCGTGCTTCCAGCACGCTCCCACCAAAGTTTCATCAAATTCTGGGTGCTTACTATTTTTAGTAAGTGTGAAATTACAGGTAGTTTGTCAGCATTTTTTAAGATTCTGACAGTCGCATTGTGTTCGGAGCACATCAGGCTACTCGCGTGCAAAATTTGATCGAAAACAGACAACTTACTATTTTAAGCGATCCAACTTCGAGGCAAATTCGGGTGTTCGGATCTGAGTTTTCTAACTGCGCATGTTGGCATATTCATACAGGTTTTGGAGACCTTCGTAATGGTATAACATGCAAAACGAGACAACTTTCAGAATTCAGTCTTTCGAGGCTTTTTTTAGGGCTTGCATGCCAGGGTTTCTTTTGCATGTTGGATGATTCCTGGTGGGTTTTAGAGGCTTTCCGCAGTGAGGTATGACATGCAAGCGGGGAGATAATCACTTTCGATGGGAACGCTACATTTTAGCGGTGTGTCGGCTGTTGCCTCCCCAGCGATTGAGAATCCGCGAGCTAATCAGCAGTCATGAAAGCTTGAAGAAGCGAGTTCATTTGTCATGCGAGAGCAAATTAGGGTTTCGGCGGAGCCCAAAAGAGGCGTAAAAAGTCAGAATTTTCGAAAATCGGTGTAAACCACCGCGATCAGCATCCTTCAGGCTATCTATTGGTAAAATTTCAAGTCAAACGGAGCACTTACTATTTATAGTAAGTCAATTTGGAAACTGGCTAAAAATAGTAAATCAATTGCATGCGTTGATGTTGACAGTAAGGTCACATGGTGAGGAGTGCCTCATTTAAATTTCAAGTCGATCGGAGCAATGGAGCTATCAGAAACAAGGGGTTACTATTTATAGTAAACCACCACAAGAGACAGGCTAAAAATAGCAGGGTGACTAAAATGCAAGCGGTCGGCTGAGAACCTTGAGGGTTATGAGGGATGCGGTGTGCAAAATTTCAAGAGTCGTTTGAGCTTCAGAGATGCAAGAATTGGAGGACTTACTATAAATAGCAGTCATGGAGACCCTGGCAGAGGGTTGGAAAAATGTCTAAGTCTGAGTTTCATCCTGCAGCCTGCTTCAAATGCGCCCTCATCCAGTTGGCATGTGATAAAAAAAAATTTTAAGCGATGAAGATATCCTGCTCATACCTCCAAATGCGCCCATGCTTGAGAAGCTGACAAAGTCAAGAAAAATGGCTAAGTCCGAGAAAATCCTCCTGCCTTGGTGAAATGCGCCCAACTCAAGATGAAGAAGTATGAAAATTTTTTCTAAGCCATAAACTTCATCCACTGCCTAGGAAAATGCACCAGCTCAAGGTAGTGGCACAAAAAATTCTACGTGTGAAATGTTTCATCCACCTCCCTATGCTAAATGCGCCCATGCAGCAAATGGTCAAAGTAGTCAAAAGTTTTTATCCTCCTCTATGTGCCAAATGCGCCCACCTCATAAGAAAGTCAAGGAAAATTTCTAAGTAAAAGTTCATCCTCCTACATGGGCAAAATGCGCCCAAATCAAGGCATGTCAAGACAAAAATAAGGAAGTTCAAAAGTCATCCTTCACATATGCTGAAATGCGCCCATGATTCAAAGCAAGTTAGGTGAAAACAAGTCAACAAGTCAACATCTCTTATCCTTCTGACATGTCAAAATGCGCCAAGCTGAAGATGTAAAAGGTGAAGATAAGGCGTGGTAAAGGAAGGATGAATGTTAGGCGTGGTAAAGATTGGATGTCCCTCTTCAAGTGTTAAATGCGCCAAGGGTGGTGAATGCTAAAGGGTGTTGAAAATATTTCCTAGTCGTGGCAATATTCCTCTTCAAATGCTATATGCGCCCAAGGTGGTAGGTGTTAAAGAATTTTCCAAGGCTTGTGAGGTGGTGGAAATAAGGTGGTAAGGCGTTGAAAATGTTGAGTGTTGAAAATTTTCCCAAGGGCATGGTTTTATCCTCCTTCGAGTTGAATATGCGCTCAAGGTGGTGACTAAATATTGCTAGGCGTTGGTTTTAAAATGTTCTCTATGACATATGAAATGCGCCTAAGAGGAGTAGGATGTGTAAAAATAATATGAGGGCGTTGGAATTGAAAATCATCCATGATGTGCTTTCAAGGAAAACTTTCTGAGCAAGTTGAAATAAAAAATAAAAATAAAAATAAAAAAAAATTCTTCACCACAGGAAGTTGATGAAATTTTCTCACCACTGGCAAGATGGATTGAAAAATGATTGAAATTTTCTAAGGGAAATTTTTTCAAAAGGAATGCTGAGTGATTCAAAAAATTTTTTTTTTTTAGGCACAAATATTTTCTTCCTTAGAAGATACGCCTAGAGCTCTGAGGTGGTGGAATTTTTCTTGAAGCACAGATGAATTGTCGGAGATGAAGTCAGTGAATGCCAGCTGCACGGGTTGATAGAATTTCTCAAGTCAGAGCAACAAGAAATCTTCACAGATGTGAAGAACGGATTTAAATTTCATAGGGAAATAATTTTCTAAGGTTCAAAATTCAAAAAAATTAAATGAACCCGTTCGTTGGGTACCCATGGATTCGACGCGTTCTGGAGGAAAGTTTCTTTTGGGTATCAAGGATTGTCAATGAGGAGTTGATTTTAAAGTCTTCCATGCTTCGCTTCGGCCTCCAGGGTGAAAATTTTAAATGGGCACCAGGTTGATGAATTTCCTAAGGGAAATTTTTAAAATTTTCTAAGGCAAGTGTGAAGAAAATGTGTTCTCAAGGTAAAATCCTCCAGACGATGAATTTGAAATGAATTGCCTGGGTGAATTTGCTTAAATCCTTCGTGAGGATAGTCTTCTTGAGCCAGTGATGGATAAAATTAAGGTTGTCAGAGCTCCAACAGGTGAAATGAATTTCTTGAAGATGCAGTTGAAGTTAATTGTATGATACGCCCTTGAGGAGGATGAAGTTTGCTAGTGAGGGCGATGAACGCTTGGAAGTCGAAACATGAAAATCCCGGTAAGTAAGTCGAATTTATATTATGAAATGTTCTAATTCTCTTCTCCTTGCTTGTTTTGCAGGAGAAATGTTGAAGCCAAAGCACGATGACTTGAAGTGGAAATACGGTGAAGAATGGAACAATCGAAGGGAAAGTTGCAAGAAAATGGCTAAGTGTTGAGACTGATTATAGCCAAGTGACAAGGTGCCAAGAAAACCCTCAAGTGGAAGAAATCAAAGAACAACGCCAAGAAAGAAGATCGAGAGCAGTGTGAACGCGTCTACAAATGGAATCTTCTAGAAGGATGATGGTGGACATTATGGCGCATTTATTACCCCACTCTCTTCTGTGGGATTTTTAGGGTGCGTCTTGTTTTTAGAGGCTAGGTGGCCACGATCCTGGCCATCCAGTAGGTGTAATCTAAACCGTCCGTTGGACTTGGCCAACTATAAAAGGGGGAGTCCCCCTCATTTGTAATTCATTAGAAGTAGAGTTTAGACGCCAGACTAGAGAGTAGAGCGGAGGTACTTTAGTTGTAATATCTTAGTATAGTAGTTTAGAGATTGAAAAGGAAGGAAAGTCTTCCCTTTGGATACTTTGTAAGAAGTTGTCATGTATGCTTTCATAATAAAAGAATTTTCATTGATGGTGAATTCTTCTTTGTTGTGAATAGTTGTTGAGGCTTCTTCGTCCTTCCAATTCACTTAGCATCTTGAAGTAGCTTAAAGTAAAGTAGATTTCATTTCATGCAGTACCTAGTAATTGTGGAATGTGGTGCTCGATTTGAACAAGACTTCGTTTGTCCATACCACTAGCGGGCTCGCTGACGGTGGGTTCGCCTTGCGTGGTCAACTGGAACTTTGTGAAGCTTAACTTCGATTATGGTTTATGTGTTGGCATGCGTCGTTGTGATGGTGTCTTCATGCTAAATCGTGATCTGAACATCTTAAGTCACTCCTCTGAAGATTGCACCAGTTCCGCGGAAGCTGTCCGAAGTGAGGCAAAACGGAGCTTGGTTGAAGCTTGTGAGAATTGATCACCATGTCCCACACCCTAGAGTAGACTAGAACACTCTTATCCCTACACCCTTTAAATTCAGTTCATTTCTGGTTAGAATTAGGAAACTTGTGCTCACCTGCCAAATCATTTGAATTACGCGAAAGCCCTTAGTCTACTGTCTGTTGTCAGCTGTCGAACAATTGTGTAAGTCCCCTTGACATACCAGCAATATCACATTGAGCCAACTGAGTCTATTCGCACTTAAGGAACCTTGGAGTTGAAAGCATGATCTTACTCGCAATCTTAGCATGCTGAATACTTTGTTCAAGAGAGGATAGAGCATCCGTTGGGAGACTTTATTCGTGTTGGTGCGGTCTCAAAAACCGTCAACACAAAGGAGATTTCAGCAATGATAAAAAAGACATCCACTTTAATATGGACAGAAGAAGGCAAGTAGGCCTTTACCAAGATCAAAGAAGCTATTGCTAATGCACCAGTGTTGGTTCATCCTAACTTTGAGAAGGATTCCATCCTCTATTGTTATGCGTCGGAACACACGTTGTCTACTATATTGACTCAGAAGCTTAGTGATGAAGGAGAATCTCCAGTTGCTTTCATGAACGGCAGTTTCAAAGAGCAAATCGTGCTATTCTCTAATTGAGAAGAATGTGTATGTTGTCATTAGAGTTGTCAAAGCTTTCAAATTCTATATCTTGAATTCCCACACAACGGTGTTTGTCACCGATCCAGCAGTGAAAAGTGTGCTAACCAAACAAGAGATGGGCACAAAAAGAGGAAATTGGATTGCAAAAGTTCAAGAATATGATTTGGAGATCAAGCTGACTAGGCTGGTCCGCAGGCAAGGTCTTTGTCAATATTTGGCAAAAGATGGAGATCAAAAGTACCAGAGCAATAGTGAAATTGAACCTTAACCAAAAATTGAAGAGGACATTTTATTGGTCCTATTTGTTGATTTTGCAAAGGAGTGGTACACAGCTTTGTGGTATTATTCAACTTATGGAGAATGGCCACGTCACATGGACAAACAACAAAAAAGAACATTGAAGCTGAAAGCACAAAACTTTGTGCTTATCAATAACGTTTTGTACAAGCGTGGCCTTGACAAAACTTTTCTATTATGCATCGGGAGGAACTAGCAACAGAGATTGTTAGAAGCTTTTCACAATCAAGTATGTGGTGGACACTTTCCATCGAGGATCACTGCATTCAAGATCCTATGAGCACAGTTCTATTGGCCAACTATGTTTCGTGACGCATATGAATGGGTGTACAGGTGTCAAATGTGTCAGCAATTTGCTAGCAAAGTCAAATTGGCATCTATTCCACTCAGGCCAGTGATTATCGATGCTCCATTTCAGCAATGGAGTTTGGATTTTGTAGGTCCTATCAACCCACGTTCCAACAAGGGGCATGTCTATGACCTTACATAGACAGATTATTTTACAAAATGGGTTGAGGCAGTTCCTACGAAACGAGCTACCTTCGAGGTCGTTTGCGACTTTTTGAAAGAAAACACCATTTCACGCTTCGAGGTCCCTCGCAAAATTGTGGCTAATAATCCAACATGTTTCTCATCAGAGGAGTTACTAGAGTTTTGTTTTCACCATGGCATCATGTTCTCACATGCATCAGATTATTACCCTCAAGGTAATGGACAAACTAAGTCTTCAAACAAGAACATAGTCACAATCGTGCATAAGCTAGGTGACTCAAATCAACGGGCTTGGCACAAAAAGTTATATCATGCTCTTTGGGTTGATAGAATCACTCCCAAAAGAGCCATCAACACCTCGCCTTTTTCACTTTTGTATGGTATAGAAACAATGTTACCCATCACACTAGAGTTGTTTGCCTTACAGCTCGCATCTACAGTCGAGGATGAAGAATTTAAAGATCCAATCCAGAAGAGGATTTTGTACCTGATGAAGCTTGAAGAGGAAAGGGTGCAGGTCGTCGACAGAATAACTCAGCATCAAGAGCGAGTGAAGAAAATTTTTGACAAGAAGGCTCGTCAATGAGACTTCGAGATCGAAGATCAAGTCCTGTTGTGGGACAAAAGACACGAACCTAAAGGAATGCATGGAAAATTTGATTCCTTGTGGTTGGGGCCGTTCCAGATTCACAAGTCCAGAGGAGAGAACACCTACATTCTCTCGCATTCAGACAGATGGCTCCTCCCGCTGCCATATAGCGGGCAATATCTCAAACACTTCAACCCTCTGGGGAGGAGTGTGTTTACTCGCTCGGTAGTGTTCAACATACTACAGGAGTAAACGAGAATAATTCACAAACATAATGCACGTACTAGAATATGAATCACATTTGAATCACAGAACAATCGTAAGAGTAATTGCACAGCACAATGGATTGATTGATTTCATGAAGTATCTCCCCAATACATAGAAATTGTCCCCCCCCTTGACTACAAATGACAAGATACATATATAGATGGCCGAGGTTGGTTGAGATACCAACTGTCAGCAACTCTTCCTAACTACTTGCCCGACAACTAATCCAACTTTTACTTTAAACTATGCATGTATTATTTAAACTATTGTAATCTATTCCCATTATGACCAACTACAACATTTATTTAATTAGTACGGTTGATTACAATATAATTATTTATTAACATGGCTGTCTACATCATCCCCCCTCACAAAGTAGTCGTCTGGAAGACTTGTTAGAACTGTGAAAATTTGAAATTTTCACAGTTCATTGCGTTCATAAACTTCCAAATAAGTCCTACCATGAGCATATTTTTCCCATATTTGTCCCATAAAATCCATCTAGTCTGGAATAATTCACATCATAATCAATATCGGCATGAGATTATCAAGGTCTCCCCGACCCATTATGTATTTTTGCTAATATATATCTACTATAGGTTTATCAGCAAGACTTCTTTGGTGTCACATCAATCAAAATTCATCTATAGGCACCTGTCGGTAGGACATAACACATTGTCTCGGCGACAGAAGATTCATATCGGCAAGAGGCGCTTCATCGGGATGAGTCACGGCAAAGTTATATTGTCTCACCGACCGGCGGCGGAAGAAGCATATCGGTGAAGATTTTTCATCGGAGTATGTCATAGCGAGCCCTTTGTGTCTCACCGACTAAAATACACATAATCATGTATCGGCCAGGCTAAAGGTATTCGGGATGAGGTCTTGGCGATTTCATAATGTCTTACCAACCGGCGATAAAGAACATATCGGTAAGAGTCAAGGTTTTTCGGAGTAAGCTCTCAGCGAGTGACTCCGGTCTTGCCGACAAAGCACAGATGGATTCTATCGAAAGGTTATCGGGGTGAGGTCTTGGCGAATGCCTCCGGTCTCGCCGACAATGCACAGGAGAGTTTTATCAACGGGTCTTCGGTGTGAAGTTATACAGTCTTGCCGACTCGTTTGTCACGCCGATATGTTTTTTTCATCAGCGAGAAACCCCATATGTCTCAGCGACAGGAGTGCACCACGGGGTATTTCAGTAAGACACAAGGTGTTCTATGAAACCTCTTCCCAACTCAAAATTGTCTTAGCAACTGGAAAATACATTGAAGAACACCTCTCAGTAGGGCAAAGATTTGTCTGTGGGACGTCTCCTCAACATCATAAGGTCACGGCGAAGCACATGGGATAAATGGACATTCGTCGGTGAGACTCAAAGTGTCGATAAGACGGCATAACATTACAATGATGCACAGGATGACTGTCAGTGTAACATTGAGGATCAATATGACTACAAGATGTCTCGGCGAGTGCTTAGCACAGCCCGAATGCAAACAGTTGCCCATCGACTTGGAATGCGAAGCGATGTGTCTCTTCAGATGCAGATGTATAAATATCCATTTTCGACTGTAAATAAGAAGATGGTACATGGTAGACAGCAGACATAACAAGTAGATAGATTAGAAATGGATACAGTAGAATAAATTTTTCAGATCAGAGACTATGATGTATGATTTCAAATGGAGATATCAATGAAAATCAGTTGATGTGGCTGCTTATTTCTGGTGTCAATTGTCTATTGAATTTATTGAAAGTATTATTCAAGTTGTCTCCAAAATTGATGATATCTGGTTATTTATATTGACATAACAAGTTTATGTTCGGTTTATCAATGCACATTTGTTGTATCTATGTGATTGGTTGATCAGTTCTTTCAAGGAAGGATTAAATCCTTTTAATTAATCACAGTAATCAAAATTCATCTGGATCGATTAAGAAGAGAACAATCACCGTCTTGCATGTTTATACAAGTTATAAACAAAACATATGCCAACAATTTGAGTGTTTTCGAGGAAAGAGGTTGCTCATTTCTATTTCATTTGACTCCGCATACCCAATAAGGCACTGGTCTCTGCATTTCTCACCATTTAGATTCATTCATTTTCTTTACATCTATTAACTGAGCATATTAGGATTTAGTTTTAGAATATTGCTATACAATCTATACCAAATTTGATTTCATTTGTCCACTCCCATCTGCCATTGTGGGCAAAACATTTCAAGAGAATAAAGCACATTAAGTTTGCTTCATTCGTATAGGCACACCTAGGTCTAGCACACGAAGAGTAGAAGGTCCAATTCATTTGGCCTTATGCATTACCGAAGCGTTGTGAAAGCTTGGCAACCTTAAGTGTAGTTTTCAAACTGCGTTTTTGAGAGCTAACCGGTAGCGAGAAAATGCCAACTCCGTCCTTTTACGTAATTGGTTCTCCCTCTTGCTATCGACCACTTGGGTATCCTTCTCGTCAGCCCTGTCATTCTCACCCAACTTCTCCTCGAGAGTTGCCACTCTGTTTGCTCGACTACTAACGCTCTTGTAACTTTACTATGATGGTTGGTTGTATTGCAATTTGGCAATTCCAATATATCTGATGGGGGTCTGGGGGCAACGCCCCTAGCGGGATCGAGAGGCAACACCCCTCGCGGGGGTTTGGGGGCAACGCCCCTTGCAAGGGTCTGGGGGCAGCGCGCCCAGCGGGGTTGAGGGGCAGCGCCCCTTGCGGGGTCCAAATAGTGTTGAAACCACTCAAAACTGCATTGCGTACCTCATTTTCATGATTTTTCCAGAGGTTCTGAATAGTGCTAACAAAGCCGAAAAATACAGATTTTGCATTGTTTTTCTTAGACTTTACTTTCTCCATGTCAATGCTTGGTACAGCCTGCCTTTTACAAACTTCGATACTTGGTACGGCCTTTATTTGCTTGGTACGTACGGCCTACTCCTTGATACATACGACCTCTTTAATATGTATGGCCTCCTTATGGCATTCTTTCTAACTTAGTACAGTGCTTCTTGTTCTGATGCGTACGCTCTCCTCCTAATTTGGGCGTACAAAGTTTTTACTTTTGCTGAGTTGTACGGCCTTCACATGATAACTGCATACGGCCTTCTCAAGAATGTTCTTCCGTACGGGCTTTTCAACGCTTCTAACTTGCCACCATATGGTCTTCTCGAAGTGGATGACTCATGCGTTCTTTAGTTTCTCGACCTGTACGGCCTACTTCCTCTCTCCACCGTACAGCTTCCCTCTCTTGCAATCGTATAGTATCTTGATCTTGGCGTACAATTTTCTCCTGCCTTTTGCATACGGCTTTGCTAGTGAGGAGTTTGATATCTGATGTGATCTTATTATGGTGACTTGGCACTTGCAACTTTATTTTTCTTTTCACGTGGAACCGTACAGTGTTCTCCTTTAGAAATCGTACGACCTCTCCTTGGGGCCATACGACCTTCTCTTCTTGCAGCTGTACGGCCTTTCTTTCCCTGTTTCTTGGTACGGAGAACCCTCCCCTGGTATATTCTCTTCCTCGTACAGACTTGTGCATTTTGTCTTGAGCGACTTGCCAATTGCTTGCTCGTACGGAGTCCTTGCCTTCTGCCAAAGAGAACACTTCAGTGGAGGAGTTGCCAAGAGGGGTTAACAAAACCAACATGTACTTCTTGGACAACAAGAGAAGGCGAAAGACAATTTCGGTTGCGAAGCCAGCAATAGGGTTTTCTTCACTTCCTTCTACATCGAGGTCGAGACCTCAGGTTAAACTCATCATGTATCCACCTAAAGATGTCAATGTTAGTGGGAACACAAAGGGAAGAAACACTAGAAAGAAAAAGCAGAAGTAGATCGAGAAGGCACTAGAAGTTCCAGTAGAGTCAGTGATATAGGCCAAAGTTGATTCTTCGTCTCCTGGTTCACCATTTTCACCACAATCACCTCCCATTGACATTGACTCAGAGCCAAAATCACCAGTTTGGCAAACCTTAGTACCGGTTGATCCATCAGAGGTTGACAAAGCAGCAGCAGCTTCTCCATGAGAAGATAACATTGATCACTCGTGTTCGCTCGAGAGGACTTTGGGAAGATGGAGGTGGGAACATTCATATCAGCTTGATTTATCTAAGTTTGGCGATCCTTATCAAGATAGGTCAAACAAGAAGGTTAAAAATCAAGTGCACATAGAGAAGAATCCTAAAGCAGAGATCGTCGTTGAAGTTACTACACCACTAGAGGGCAAGAGCCTGGATTAAGTTGAAGTTGGTGATTTCACCTTCGTCAAAGCTAATCTTGGTAGGAGCACTCAGCATGTGGATGTGAGCCTTTTTAAGGTTCCTGCAAGTAATCTGGAAGATCGTGTCATGAAGGACGGGGAAGATATGGCAGCCCTCAAGGCTAAAATCAAGCAACTCTGGCAGTACATCTCAAATCTTATTCATGGAAACTCAAGCAAAGCACCTATTCCTCCACAGCTTCAAGGGACACTTGCAGAACAACAGAAGTTGGATCAGTTAGTCAATCGTGGAAAGCTCTTAGATAACTAGATTGAGGATTTCATCATTGGAGGCAAATACCTTCTCACAAAGTTATTTCAGTTAAGGTACGTTGCGCATGATCTTCGTCAAGGGAATCCATCGGCTTGAACTGACTATGGTAGAAGGAAAATCAAAGGACTTGATCCTTATTTCTCAGCTGGCAATTGCATATGACATTGTTGTAGCAGATGAGGATAAGAGAAGGCTTTTTGCTTGGAGAGAGCAACATCTTTTCAAGGTGGAAACATATTAAAGAATCTCTACAAAGCTGGACGCAATCAAAGAAGATATTGTTGGAGCACTGAAACTTGTGAGCGAATTTGTCACTCAGATCCTGTGCCATTATCTTCATGAAGATGGTACCTACAATAATCTTGATGCTGTGCAGACTAAGTTCCGGAACTTGGTGCATAATGGTCTTGATGGTGATCCTATGACGGCCAAGATGAATCACTTCTCGATGATGTCAACAAGCTCCGACAAGTTAGCTGAAGAAGTCAAAGAGTGCCAGAAGGTGATCAAGAATGGAGAGCAACAGTTGAGCCGACAGTCCATCATCATGGATAGCGTCAGAGTGCCAGAGGATGAAATAGTGAACGAATTTATGGACGAGATGATTGCTCTAGACGGGTTGGAGTAGACTCACACTTGGATCTTACAGTTCTCAAGATAGACATTAAATACAGCAGTTAACTTGACGTTTCTTTCCAACTTAAACTCGTTGTTCCACATATCATGGCATGTCTATCTTGAGGGCATTTTTTGGAGGAGGTCGGACTTTCAGTTAGGATCCAGTTAACTGATGTTAGCTATCAGTTGACTATCATTTCAATAAGGACTTGCATGTTGCACATGTCCATTTAGTTTAGTTTTGTTTCGGTTAACTAATGGTAGTTTGCCAGCTGACTATATAGTTTCATTTATTTAGGTTTAGCAATAAACTCTTGCATGCTTGCAAGACTGAGTGTAAACTCAAGTAGATTTTAGGGTTCCCTACTCCTTGAAGTTCTATAAATATGAGCACCCTTGCTCATTTTTAATTAACTTTTGCTGCAATAACAAATTACTGAGCCCAATTTGCCTAAAATTTGTTATTTTGTATATGTTCACCTTGAGCTTTTATTTGTGATAGAGAACATGCTGAGCCGCCTTGCTTGTAGCATTGCTATTCAGTATTTGTTCACTTAGTTAAATATGATTGCTGGTTTCATCGTTAATTGTATTGATAGGTCCTTCGTACGATTTGTTGTCACAGTTATTATTTCATGCTTTGATTAATAAGCTTTGTTTCATATGTACGCCTCGGATAGGAGTCGTCTCCTCCTTGGGAATTTAGAAGTAAGGTTTATCGTGTGTTGTGATTAATAATTTTTGTTTCATATCTACACCTCAGATAAGAGCCGTCTCCTCCTTGGGAATTTGGAAGTAAAGATTGTCGTATACCAATTCCCTACTCCTAAGTCCTCATGCTTTGTTTCTCTTGAGGAAATAGGATAGTTAAAGCATTTAGTTAGTTGTAGTTAAGGTCTACACAACCAGAGAAAATCCTTAGCTGCAATGTATTGGTTTTCTTAACCTTGTGCCTCTTCCAACTGAGTCAAAAAGATAGGATTTAGAACATTTATTTTTTCACGCATATCAGCAAAAGAGGGAGCTTCCCCTCCTAATTTGAAGAGCAATCATTACGCACTGTGTATAGCTATCCATTGCCAATGCGTACTCCACATGTACGAATTATATTGCCAACATAATTTAATTTAATTTTTAGATTTCACAAAAAGGGCACTGAATTTAGAGGAAGTCAGTCAGCATAGGTAAGACTTCAAATTTATTTTATTCCTGACCTAAGGAGATAAAAGCTGCCCTTGGAATTAGATGAATATCATCGTGATGAGCATGATAATAAACTTTCCATTCCCATTAATCTTTGACATGAATGACAATAATTCTAACAAAAATAAGATTCGGTTTTCGAAGATTAGATATTTTAGTTGAGTAGTATAAAGATAGATGCAAGATAGAAGTTCAATAAGTCAATACAATGAAATAATTTTGTATAGTTGTAGTTGGCAATTGTGGAGATTTACTTGTACTTGGAGTCTCCAATTGGACCCCCATAGGCTCTTCATGATCCTCTTCATCACTCATGCTTTAAAAAGAACTCATAGTAACATTGCAAGAAACAAAATTTATGGTTAACATACATGTCATAATGTCATTATATTTAATAATAAACTATGCACAGGCTCAAGACACAAGAATTTTGTTTTTGGTTCTCTTACTCCAAGTCACACAATGCCCAAAAGCAAACGATGCACAAAAATATGAATTGTTTTTCTTCAACCTCCACCAAACAAAGATTTCACTTTTGTTTTCCTTACTTCAAGTCACACGAAGCATAGAAGCAAAGAATACACAAAAGACAATCTTAATTTGACTTGTAAATTTTAATACTTTACTTTCTACTCAAATATTTATATAAATTCACAAAATAAACATTTATAAATGATTTAACAAATAAATCTGAACACTTAAATATTGTTTTTACAAAATTAAAAAATTAAAAAATTTGATAATTATGCATTTGTAAAACTAAAATTGAAGTGGAATTTGTAACAATGTAAATTGTAAAGCCCTTACTAAATCAATTACTAAACGTATCAACTAAAATTAGTGCTTAGATACTAAATTGAACAATGAAAAACACATATGAAGGGCCAAAGCTTACCTTGAGGCTTGAATAATGTATTAATTCAATGGTAGATTTGTGTTGCTCTTCCTCCTACTCTTACTCTCACTATTCCTAAATCCTAATGCCCTCACCTGCAATTTTTCCCACTCTTGCAACTTGTTGATAAAATGGGAGTGATTTGAAATGAGGCTTACGTGCCTATTTATAAGTATTTTGTGAGTATTTAGGGTTTGGATGGGGCCCATAAGCCATCAAGGTTAGGGTTGTGGCACACAATTTAGAAACACTTTTGACTAAGTTCGGGTTGGGTTCGGGGTTAGTGCGAGAACAGTGCGTGGTGCAGGGCAAAATTTTTAGGGTTTGGGTACGTATGGGTACGTGTGTATATACATATATATATATATTAATAATTAAATATATTATAATCTATATATATGTATTATATATACAAAAAAATAAGAGAAATATAGAGAATTGTAAAACTAAATCATTTCATAGTATGATACTTGATCATTGATCAATGCCAAATGCCAAAGATAAATATTAAATGCCAATTGATAGTTGAAAAATATTCAAATAAAATTACTGAATTACAAAATGTAGTTCATGAAACATTGAAACATGATTCAATGTTCATTGTTCATGTGCTCATCAATCATCAAAAGGATTGTCAGAATCATCATGACTTGGATTTTGAGTGGTTTCAACTTCAAAATCATCATCATTTGAACCCAAAGCGGATCCAACACCATGTGATATGTCATCAATATCACCCACATCATCCATAGTGGCTCTAGCAAGATCCTGAATGGTTGCATCCAAGTCAGTAGACTCGGGTGCTACATCCCAAAGCCTCGCTGCCCCCTGCCTGTATTGAGGATCCTTACGTGACAGAAGACGCAAATTGGAATGAATATACACTAAGTCTTCAGCTCTTTTTGCAGCCAACCGGTTACGCTTCACTGAGTGGATAAAGGAGTATGTACTCCAATTCCGTTCAGCGGCAGAAGAGCTTGCAACCTAGAGAGAAAACCAACAAAATTAAAAATAAAATAAAAAAATGCAAGATAAATTCAAGAATGTTAAGTGTTAAATTTTACAATACAAGTGGCAAAAAAAAAAAAACTTACTTGTGAGAGGATCTTGATTGCAAGAGGTTGGAGGTACATATAATCTTGACCATGGAGGTACCACCATGTAAGACCATCCATTTTGTATTGGTCTCTAGCAACAGAAGCGGTATGATTTTTTGATTTTCCTGTGACAAACATTCCAAATTCTCTCATGACACTTGCATGCACTTCTGGATCACTGAACATTCTACTAAATGCCATCTTATACCCATTAGCAACTTCAGCATCTCTATATGGCGGTATTCTCCCTGGGATAGAAAGCACTTCAGTGGTATAGTACCTCGGAGATAGGGCATATGCAAGGAGGTGCAATGGAGTTGTCATCTTGTTCCAACGATGAAGAACAATTGCTTCCACCCTTTTGTACAAGGTGTCTTCAGGATCATTCTCTTTTTTTTGTATTTCTATTTTTATTTTTTCCAACATTGTGTCCATGCTATCATAGACATCCCCCAAGCATGGTTCATCTGTATCAGCAAACCGAAGCATAGACATGATAGGTTCGGTGAATTCCAATACATAATTCACACGATCCCACCAATCGTCATTCAAGATCAATGCCTTGACTTTTTGGGCCCTCTCTGAATTTGATTGCTTCCATATACTCCATTGGTTGCTAATAACCATTTGACTCAATGCATCTTTCACCTTCACAAGTCGTCTCAGAACAATTGTGTGAGATGCAAACCGGGTCTCGGCAACCTAAGAACATGTTAATAGTAAGTTAATAACACATTTAAAATATGTAAATAATGCAAAAAATTATTTTATTCAATTATGTAAAACATGACATAAATGATAAATGAAACTAAATAAATTAAATTTTAAAATTTACCTTCAACAATTCCAATGTTGAAAAAGTTCTGAAAATTGCTTGTGACATATGGTGGTTTGTCACAAACATCTGGATCTCCTCAGACTCCTGGTATATTTCTTTCACCCACTCTATTTGGGTGCCAATTGCTTGCATCACCAAATTGAGGGAGTGTACAGTGCACGGTGTCCAAAAGATGTGCTCATATCTGGCCTCTACCAAAGCACCTGCAGCCCTGCAAACTTTTGCATTGTCCGTAACTACTTGGACAACATTTTCACTACCCACCATCTCTATGGAGTCAATGAGAATCCTGGAAATGAACATTGCATCTTTCACTTGCCCTTCACAGTCAACCGCCCTCAAAAACATTGCCCCCTTGGGGGACACTGCAATAACATTAATCAATGGACGGTTTTTGCAATCTTTCCATCCATCGGAAACAATAGATACACCTGTTTCAACCCAAGAATCTCTAATTGGTTTTAGTTGGGCCTCTACATATTTCTTCTCTTTTTGCAATAAGGTGGTACGCACCTTTTCATACCCAGGACTTGTGAAATCAGGAGGTGCACTATTTATTGCTGACACCATGTCCTTCCAATATGGTGATCTCACCAAGTTGAATGGAAGACCATTGGCATAGAGGCAACGTGCAATTTTTTCTTCAGCAATATCTCTTGCCTCCATTTTAAATGCCTTCTCTAATGGACCTCTCTTGCGGGTGGTGGTTTCTGGTTCTTCATCTTCTTCTTCCGTAGAGGGTATAGACAAGAAGGGATGTCTAGAGGGCCTAACTATCTGATGAGTGGGTAATGTTGTTTTTTTCTTTCCGGAACTATAACTAGTTTGTTTTCCTCTTGCAATGGAATTGTCAGCATCTTCTTGTTCTTTTATAAATGCTGCTATTTGTACAGCAGAAAACCCCTTCTTATCTGGGTCCACACACATATTAATCCCTTTACCACCAGGGCCCATAAAATGAAGTTTCACTCGGTAGTAGGAGCTATTATATTGTACATTGCAAAAATTACACTTCCAAACAAACCCCCCACCTCCAGGAATTTGTGAAATTCGTGTGGTATGTCTCCATAAAGGAGATCCTTTATCAATTTTGAACTTTTGGCTTCCATCCCCACCCACTGAACTTTGACTACTAGCCATTGTTGCAATCTCTAAAAAAAATGAAAAAAATATATATATATTTGAAAAACTTATTCACAAACTTGAAAAAATTCATCAAAAACTAAGAAACTTAAAAAAATTCATCAAAAGATTGAAGAATAGGGTTTAAATGCATACCTTGAACACTTAAATCTCCTTTGTAGAAGCTATTTGCCACTCCACAATCGATCTCCTTCAAATGCAATCACCTCCCTTCAAAATGCTAAGATGGACACAAAATATGGAGAGAGCAAAATGAGAGGTAAAAATGAAATGTTTTAGTGTTGAAAGGCCTCATATTGGGTCGTTTTAGGGTTTTAGGCAAAATAGAAATTAAAAAATTGTTTTTTTTTCACTTTTGGGCCCACTTTTTAAGTGCTGGGCCGTGGGTTCTCAGGGGTTCGCCCGGGTACGCGGCTAGGTACCCCCGGTCAGCACGTACCCACGGGCAATAATGGATGCGCCGAAGTGCGATGTATACTAAAAGAACTTGCGTCTGGTTCTTTTACCAGGCAGGGTTCGAGGCACAATGTAGAATCCGGCCTAGCTTTGATGTTTTTAACATATGATTTTTGTTGTTGGGAATGTTTAAATAATAAAATAAATCACTCTTCAAGGATATAAGGCTTATTTAATTTTGTTACCCATAAACGAGACCCCTTTTTCTTTTTCTAATTGTCTTTCCTTTTGCCTAAGTCCTTTGCTTAAACTTGTGTTTGGGCAGCCTTTTGTTGTCTTTCTTGAACTCAAGCGGGGTTTTCGTTTGTTCCTCAAACCTCTCATTTTACCGCTTATATTGTTTTACACTCATTGGGCGGCATTTTCTTACCATTTTCAAACTTACCGTTCCTTCAAGAGTGGGTGTATGTGTGTTAATAACCCTAGTGATGAGTTGTCATGAATCGGAATCTAGAAACTTCACCTACAAGTTATTCCTTTGGGCGGCACTCCTTAGACTGTTCGAAACTTAGACAGTGTTTTATTAAGTTATGTGAACTATCCATTTTGCCGCTCAGAAGCTTTTCAGTGATTAATGGAATAACAGCAAGCCTAATTCACATAACCAGTGCATTATATAGAAAAGGAAACCAGCATTTTCAAACATGATATGAACAGGAAACCAATGAAGCCATGCATACAAAAGCACAGTGATATCAAAAGAAATATTTTATTTATATATATAAACGTTTTTACATTGCATTGGCACTACAAAATTGTCTGATTCGACTACAAAAGTTCATGTCAGGGGAAAAGGACAAAAGAAGACACTTCCATTCAAGCACATAGGGCAAATATCAAGACACAAATTCCCTCAATAATAGTTTGGGGGTGTTCAACTTGGGCTGGTGACAATAGATTCTCGTGCGACTGGAGGAATTGCGCAAAGAGTCCCATATCATTTCTTACGACTCCTATGCTCAGAAGAGCCACAGCTTCCTCCAATATCTTATCCTAAAGGGCTGACGCAATGCAAATGGCATTAGCTATCAATCCATTATGAGGGTAGTGGCTAAGCCCGTTGATCGCTACATTAACACGATGATGGAATTTGGGCTTTACTAGGCGCTCCAATGCTCTTACACCCCAGTCATGGCGACCAGAAGTCCTGATGATTGTGTATATAAAGCGCTCCAGCATGGTTGTATTGCGTACATGAGCTTGGCTCAGGAATGCTTTGCCCAGGATGCTGTGAAGCACTTCTTCCTCTACCTCACTCTGTACCATGAAGACCTCTTTCAGCTGGTCCGACATATGCCTAAACAGAGGACTGCATTCGATCTCTTCCAAGACAATGTAATCATTGGCTGAATTATCGTCACTCTGAGAGCTCGCCATGTTTGATGCTATTGACTGACGAAGAAAGGTGACGCTGGTTGAATTTATAGAAGATTGGTTAGACATTGGTGTGTGCTCCTAAGTTCGATGAGATGGCAATTTAGTCCCAATCTATGGCTGATTTGAGCTGGTTTAAATTACAATTTCCCATCAAGCAGCATACACGTGCTACCGCTTGATATTCCCCGGATGTTGCATTAATTGTTTGGTTCTATGAGAGGTCATTCGGCGGTTGTTGATGAGATCAAGATCGGTTTTTCTTGCGGATGTTTATTCCTCTGCCAAGATTGATTCTTCCAATTGATTTTAGCAATTCTCAAGAAACGCTGGAGAAAAAACAATGCCACTAATTTAGTAATGGCTTTGGCAATATTCCAGTGGTGTTGGCTTTACTATAAATTTGAAAGTGTGGAAGAAAATAGGGACTTTTCGAATATACACCTTGTGGTGTTATCGAGAGGGATTTAGCATTTATTTCAAACTGTAATGATTTATAATCTGTGTTATGAATTTAATGATACTTAGTACGCTAATCTTTGCATTACACAAGCGATATTGTAGTGTCTTCCTTGAAAGATAAGTTGTATAGTGTTCATTTATTGCAATCTAATCTTATTTTTTGATTGGATAGTCATAGGTTTTCAATCTTTGGATTGGTCATTTATGGCTTTGGTTGCGCTTCCCATGTTGGCTTCATATTGAACTAGTGTTGGTCACCTTGCCTGCTTTTTGGTTAAGAGCATACCTATTTTCATTAGATTAGATAAATTCATTGAAAATCTAGTGAGGAGTTGTCTTGAAATATTCCGAGCCAAATTTTTTCGATTTTCTCAATTTCAAATTACAACATTACAATCAAAGTACCCGTTAAGGTTAGAAGGTAAACCAAAGCGTCGAAACAACTCTAACCAAGAATGGCGCCGATGATGGCGAGCATATGGTCAGAGGATCTTCTACCCTAAATGTTGAATGGGAACTCAACGCCAAGTATGTGCTACCCAATCCAATATGGAGTGAGGGGCGACCATATGACGGAGTGTTACAGAATACTATGCGTGAAAAGAAATGCGGAAAGCTGGAAATACTCAACACCCAGAATGTGCTTACTAACCCAAAATGGGCAAGTAGCTACCATAGGGCGGAGGAAAATTAAATACAATATTAAATGCTGAAAGTAAGAAGACTATTACAATCTGATAAAGCAAAAATCCGAATGGCTGTCAGTACTACTGCCAGCTTACAATCTAAGAGATGAATTCTTGCTAACAATACAAATCAGCATATAATAGAGTTATACAATATTCGTGAATTTAGTTGCTGAGAAGTAAAGATCAATGGAAAAGGCAATAAATAGATCCAACCTTATTCTCCAGACTTGGGCAATCTTCACTGAAGTCTCCCACTGCTTTTAAAGAATTATCACCACCAATCAATATTGAAGTTGCAGATTTATCCAAGCAGCTGTGACAGACCTGCACTTTCAACACATAACCAGCAACATAGAATTCCTTGAAATGCTCGGAACTCACTCTTTACTCATCCAAAATGCTTGATACCAATTGCAAAACTCTAATGAGATGGAGGCGCTCAAACTCAGATCATAAAACAGACTTGAAATGCAGATTCCAAGAAATGCACGAATCCCGATGATACAATAAATGGTACGGCCCAGCACAGGGGCGATTTTCTTTTATAAAATCAAGTACTTCTCTAAAAAATCCAAAATCTTGTACACAGGGGCACCTAGCTTAAACAATATGAATTATGCAATACCCATAACCTATTTTTTGTCTTTTTTGAATTACAAATGAAAGTACGGATCTGCTGTAGTAAACATGCAATTCTAGAACTTGACTAATATGCAGAAACAAAAATCTAAGAGTCAAAATGCAGATTACAATGCACAATGTTCAATGAACTCGCAAAACTAAACTGAAATCACCACTAGTTGTTGTCTCACAAACAAGAAGCGATGCCCGAGCTAGGAGGCCTTCATTCCTCGAAGCAAACCCAGAGCCAAACCGGCAGCATAACAGTACTGTAGACCAAAGATGAGAAATGATGCTCAAAGTCTTCCTTTTATAACTTCCTGTTGACTTCACGAAACCCTAAAATCCACTTCAATGTCAAAACCCTAATCCTTTCTCCAAGATGGCGTCCTTTTCCTTTCAAGCTTAATATTGATATTTTGATTAAATTCAACACCTTGATAAATGCGCCCACATGAAGCTTGCTTTGACTTAGGAAATTAATAAATTAATCTTAATGAAGGCGCCACCCTCAAAAAGCCCACTTTTCAAAACAACATAAAGTCAATAGACTAGGCCAAGGGGTCAACATTAAAATATAATATTAAACTGTGACGTTTAATTAAATATATCAACTTATCCCTCCAATTGTGCCACTGAAGCCAATAATGACCAAGTCAACTGACCAAACTGAAGCGAAGTCAACCCAGGTGAACCCAACTGAATAAGCTGCCAAAATAGAATTTACTAAAAATAGTAAATTCGAGCCCTTCGAGAATGCCGACATGAACATACCACTGCGAAGCTCTTTGAAAACCCAGAAAAACTCCGCCATTGAATCCACCAACTCAGAGCAAAGACATCCTCAAAATAGGAAACCCTAATTTTACCTTCCGACTAGCCTTGGGTTTCGGAAAAAAGGTCCTTTGGAAAGATCGGGTTTGAAGGGACATTACATGTACCTTGAGAGTCACTCATTTTTTAGCATATTTATCCTGAACCATTTCATTCGCTAACAAATTTATAAAGTGACTTTATATTATATCTTTTCAAAAGCTTCAAAAAATGTTATAAAAGAAGTTTCGTGAGCTCATTTGCACTATTTAGAAGAATATTAGTTTTATCTTTTCGAGATTTGTGCCTATGGCCAAATTTCTCACTGGAGGAACGAAAACCCCGAAGGTTTCTTGACAAACAAAAACTCGAAAGGCGGTGTGGTTCCAACCAAGGATTAACATTGTGGAAACGAAAACTCTAGTTACAAATTTAGAGGCAGATCCAAGCCAAGTTTGTATTTGTACTAAAAGAGTTTGCAAGTGATTTCATTTAGGAACTATAAACAAGCTTTATTGTTTGGATTTCCAATTTTGAATAGAAGGGTTTGTTGGCAATTTTCTTAAGTCTTGACAAGCAAAACAAAATTGATAGATTTTGTGGAGGATTGTTGGAGGACTAATTTATCTATTATTTTCAAATGTTTACATGTAGATTACAGGCACAATGAATGGAAAATGAATACAAAGTGAGGAGACTATTTGTGTGACACCATTTTATGAATGATAATTCTTGCTAAACATAAGTATTGTTGTGGCTGAGCACAAGAGTTCTAGAGGAATCATAGAGCCTCCATTCCTAGGCACTTCACTCGAATACCACGAGTTGTATGGAGTTGTGACTAAGGCATTTGGGGTTGTGTGCGCTAGCCGCCATCTTTCCTGAGAGAGTTGTGGGTCTATTTCGGAGTTATCTGCAGTTGTGTGAGGGCACGGCAAGTGTGAAATTTCACTGTTATTGCTAGCACAGTCACTGACCAGCTTCTCGGCAAGTATGGAGGTGGCGTTGAGGATAGACAACTCTTGGCTAGTGAACTTGGGCGATTGAATATTAACTGCAGATATATAAGATCATTGCAAATTGTATGAGATCAGGAAAATAATTAAATTTATCTCCGCTATCTGTTCTTATAGCAGCCACTGCATATTTTATATTTTTGCCTCTTTGTTGTAAATGGAATGTAGGATAAGTGTTTGTTATAATGCCTTTCGAGTATCATGAATGTTTATTGTATATGAATGAATGCAAAGAGCATGTCATATGATTCTATTACTTACCTAAACACTTCCAAAGCAAACACATTCAAAATCTTCAAACAGTGAACTCCATGCCAAGTGTTTGACGAAATGCCAGATCAAAGAATTCAGTATTTTTTTTTTAAAATCAGACTTGGGTCTTTACATTACCTTAAATTAACGTTGTAGCAAATATAAAACCATAGCTTGTAGCTTATTTTAACCATATAAATAGGGCTAATGAATTGCACTTACCCAATGCAATTACAATCACTTATATTAGTACACTTTCATTTGACTGTTAAGTTTACACAGTTGGTTTTTTCACAGTAATCCCTTATCTTCCTATAGATTGTTTTGTTTTCTGATATATTTTTATGTTATTTATATTCCTCATTGTTGTGTATGTTTGAATAACCTGAAATCAACGTTGGATGCAAATATAAAACCATAACTTGTACCTCATTTCTATAATATAAACGAAGCAGATGAATTGCAATACCTAGTGCAATTACAATCACATATATTACCAGTTCTCTGTCTACCTGTAGAGGCTATTGCCTTTGAGTGCTAAGAGAGATTTTAGGGGACTTCTCTACTTCCTCCTAGAACTATCCAACCAAGCCCCCGGGGCTTAGGAACTTTCCTATAGACAATATCACATTGTATGTCATGCCTTTCAGTGACTGACAGTTACATTGTCAGTTATCAGATCCTATGTTCACCTTTTTATGGTGGTTGGCAGTACTTCTGTTCATCCTTCAGCAAAATTCTTTAATTTAGGCATGTGAAGATACTGATTTTCATCCTTGTGTTCAAGCTCTGATCTTTAATGTCTCCGTGTTTCCATGAGAGCCCCTCCCTTTGCATACCTATTTCTATCTAGAGCCCACCTATTTTAGATTCAATCCCTCTAGTTATTTAATATTGTTTAATATTTTGCTTACTTTCTCCTTGGGTTCTTTTCACCCTAGTAGTCTACAATTGTTTTAACTTATGGTTGCTTGATCAACTCCTTGGGTTCTTTCAATCCCAGTACTCTAGTACTTCTGTAACTCATAGTATTTCCAAATCCCATTTACCTACTTTGGTCATTCATGGGAATTAACTTATTGTTTTAACTTATGGTAGCTTCATCAACTCCTTGGATTCTTTCAATCCTAGTACTCTACTACTTCTGTAACTCGTAGTATTTCCAAATCCCATTTACCTACTTTGGTCATTCATGAGAATTAATATAATTTATTTTTTTATTTCTTCCTCATAAAATGTTTTTACTGAAAATACAAAGACACTTGCTATCAAAAACATTGACAATAACCAACTCGTGTAATGTAATTGTTACTACTAAATGTTGTATTGAGGGCACAAAATGTTTGGTGGACCAGTCAAAAGTTGACAGCTGAAGATAATGAACATCAGTATTATTTCCAACCTCAAAATATTAGACCTCCAACCATTACATATTTTTAGGCATTACATCATGCACACACTGGTTTCCATCATACCACTTTCAGACACTATATGTTCATGCACCATTTTTCTTCTCTAAACTTTAATGGTGGAGATACTTGGTGCACTTCCTTAACTAGAAATGATATATTTGCGTCTTTCCCATCACATTGACCACTTTTTGATTACTCTTTAATATTTTATGATTTATTACATTCTCTTTTCACAACCCAAAAGCACATTTCAAATTGGGAAAAAAGTAATCACTTATGATGAAAGCGAAACTCTAACCATACCTTTCAATGCATTGTCTTTAAAATGCATCCAAAATCTCTGAAATTGCTTAATAGCTTCCTCTGAGATGTCAACTGCTGACTTGAGCTCGTTGGTTCTCCTGAAAACCAGACACAACATAACTAAAATGCCCAAACACTTTCTAGCAGTTAGAATAGCAACAAATTAGTCAATATATGTAAAACATCTAGCACAAAATATGTGAGAGTAAAGATGGCCCCATCATGACACAAAAATTCAGTAAATCGGCTAAAATCTCAAGAGAAACAAACCTAGATAACATGGAACAGGGCAGCACTGCCCTGCCTTATAGTGATATTCACAGACTGAGGCTTCAAACTAGGACTCTCAAACAGGGAATTAAGTCCATAAGGGCAGAATATGACAACATTTTTAAGGTCAAGAACATTTGTACAATTAACCCAGAAACTCCCCAAAAATGTTAACAAGAAGAAGGGCATCATTCTTAAAATAGAAAATAAAACAATACAAAGATTAAAATACATTTTAGAAAATGCTTAGAACACTCAACAAACTAGGTGTCGTGGTGACAAACAAAATGTTGACATTGGATATAGGCAGTGTGAAAAATGAAGTGTTGAGTAAAGATTCTTGTCACAAGCATCACAGAAACATGTGCTAAGCGTACACTTTGTCTCTGGCAGTGTTCCCTTGAAGAGAAAACTTGGGGCACGTGACAAAGGAAATAAGAGAAGGAACGGAGCTTCCAACTCAGGATAGAAAGATCTCATTAATGTAACCAAGTAACAGCTGGGGCCACTTAGCATTTGCTGTCAGAAATAGAAGAAGAGTGACCCCAACCAAGTATACGAAAAAAGATTTTATTCATCAGTCCAGACCAGATAAAGAGAAGACAAAGCAACTATTTGGATGTTTTACACAATATAATAGATATAATTTGATGTAATAAGAGAATGATTAAAAAAAGAAATGTTGATAGTTATAGAGATAGCAAAATGGGTTAAGTGTGAGTGTTCATGCACAAGCTATATACTCAAAAGAAGCATAAAGATAATAAACATGTCCTTCACATTCTTATATCTATTGCGTTAATATCAGTACACATAGATGCTACTTTAAAGATGATTTAATAATAAAGGTTAATTACATTTAGTTTCGTGCACACAAGTGCTTTTGACATAGTTATCTTTGTGCAGTATTGATTAACATGGAGATTTCAAAGACAAACAAACTTTCCACCATAGTCCTCAAGGAGGTCTCCGCTTTGGGTGAATTCTCAAGCCCCATCAAGACTTGAATAATAGGCAAGACTTGAATAATAGGCCAATATGGACTTTCCTACTGTTGTAATGTTTTATATTGTAATGATCAATTAGCTTTTAGGATAGACTTTAGGAATGTTCTTTAATGAAGTCATGTTAACTCAAGGTTTTACCTTTTTCCTTTATGAATTATCAAACTTATCCTATGAGTTGTCAATCTTATCCTCTGAGGTGTCAATCTTATCCTTTGTGGATAAGGTGATTGTAATCTTATATGAGGAAGCTTTTGCTACTTATTTATTAATAGATTTTTATGCAATCTTGATTACCTTTTTGTGTGTTGTTTTTGAGCTTCAAGATCTGAGAACGCATGGATTTCTACGGACTGTTGCTGGCAGTGACGAATCACACACGCATGACACAATAAGTACCAAAAGGCACAATACGGATCTATACGGAATTGCATCAAGACTTAGCAAAAATTTGTGTGTTTTTTCTATTAAAAAAATTTGTATATTTTGTTTCTATTAAAATCACAATGGGTTTTGAACAATGGTGTAAATCACAACATTTATAGTTAAAATTGTGGCTTCTTTTATTGACAAAATCATGCCAAGTATTTTTTCGTAAAATCACAAGTCATTTTATGGAAAATTGCATATGTTTATTTTTCCACAAAAAATCACACCATTTCCTTTTGCAATATTGCACCATTTTTCTAGAAAAATTTGTGGTTTTTTGGCTTGAAAATCGTTCCTACAAAATCACTGGTTTAAACAAGATATTTATGAGTTTTTAGGGTCTTTTTTGCTAGCCGCGACAGGCGACTAGACAATGAGCCACTATTTGGCTTTTCTTTTCTAACATTTTTGATGTTTTTTAAATCCAAAATTGAGGGTGTTTTGGCAATTTTCAGATCTGCTCAACGATGCCTAGGGTTTCTAGCGGATTTTCTGCTTTTTTTTATGATTTTTGGATAAAATCGTGGAATTTTCAATGCCTAGGGTTTTCAAGTTTGCGCAGCTAGGTTTTAGTCGAACTTTCCATTATTTTGTTGTAGATTGTTTAACAATTTTTTCTATAAAACTGTGGGTGTCATTTGCTACCTAAGGTTCCAAAAATTGTCCTAAATTTTTTTGTGGTTTTCTTTCAAGGCAACTAAGTTATTTTGTTTTTCGTACATTTGAATTGCAAAAGGGATGGCTTCATTACCCAAGGTCATGTTGGAAGCCAGCTGGTGCTTCATTGCCAAGAATTACAACACCTACAAGCAATGAATGCTAACAATCTTCAAGTACTGAAGTCTCAAAAAAATCATCGTTGGTACTTGTTGGTGTACATTTTATCATCCGCCGAACACACAAAATAAAATGTCCAAAGACACTCTATCCTCTCTTGAACAAAGTCACCGCGTATGCTCAGATTGCGAGAAGATCATATGGCGACTCCAAGGTTTCTTTCGTCAGGTCATGACATGTGGATAAGCTCAATGGGCATTGTGATTTGTTGGTAATACACAAAGGGACTTACGTTTAAGAATTCCTCACAAGTTCGGGACTTAGACGGATTTATCATTAAAGGCTTCTTCGGTTAGGACTTTCAGTTTGGATCTTAAAAAAAAAAAGGCAAAAAGATAAGGGTTTAGAGGATCTATTCTACGCCTAGGAATTCAAGAGACAGTAAAGATCAGGTGAAAGGAGTAACTACGTTTTGTTTCGCTTCCCTAGGACAACTACGCAAAGTGGGTGCAATCTTCAAAGGGTGTGATTATAATTTTCAAGCCTCAAATGAGACCAAAGTTAAGCATCCACAATCACAAGCTCAGGCTAACTTTACGCACCGAATGAAAATCATCCATCCGAAGAAAGTATGAGCAATATTTCACCATTTAATTTATACGATCAATCTCGCATCCACTTAACAAACATTCAAAGCAAATTCTACTTAATTGTAATCTAGTTCTAATCTATGGTAGAAGAAGCTATGCAACCTTGCTCACTACTTGACAATAAAAGTGGTTCAAAGCAAATCATGTATAAGAGCTTTTATTATCAGAAATAGTCTTAATGCAACAATTTCATACACTTTCTCCACACCACTGAAAGTGAGAGATCACAAGTTTAAATAGAGTTTTCAAGATCAAATGAAAGGCCAAGACTAAAACAACATCAATGGCCAAGATTAATACAACTCAACCCTAATTAGGGTTGCCCAAAATAACATTAGTTAACAACCAGTAAACAAGCAGTAACAAGCAGTGAACAAGCAGTTGGAGCTATCTTCAAGGGAAGGCGTCCCTATCTTCTTGGGCAGCATTGTGCTCGACGAATCTAGACACAATCGTGACAACTTCCTCCATCGTGACTAGCGGCAGCATGCTTATCCTGAATTCAAGCCCATCCAAACACTTCTTGAACCAAGAAGATAGGGACGCCTTCCTGAACCTTATGCTTCAACCTCTCCAGCTCCGTGTCATTTTCCCTGACAATCTCTTTGTCAAACACATTTGTAGCTATCATATAAATCTTCTCCTGAATTTCTTTAACTTTCTCCTCAACTCTGAGCCCATCTGCCTTTGCCTTCTCCAAAACCTCCCTCCGTATTGTCACTGCCCAAAACCAATGGTGAAAATCATAAGCCGCTCCCGCAGCAATCACCTTTCCTTCGACCAATTCTTCCCTTGGAACACCCTTCAGTACTTTGACGCATGCAATGAGCCTCTCCTGAACATCTGGGAGGTTGTCCCAAGTTTCTGCCACGTTAACCAATCTAGAAAGGAAAGAATAAGTATGTCCGTAGGCAAGCGTCAATCTCTCCATGAACGAGGCCGCTTTCGTGCCCTTGCTTACCATCCATTCTTGGGCCTCCTTGGTCGTGACCATACCTTCTTCCACATCCTTGGCCATCTCTTGCGAGGAATTGAGAAGAGGAGGAGCTACTGCATCACCCTAATTGAGTGGTTGGGTCAGATGTCGTATATACTCCTTCAAGCACTCAACCTCCCTCTTGTACTCTTTCTTTTTCGCCACTTCCTTTTCCAATCTCGCCTTGATAGTTGAGACGGAATTGTCCAATTCTTCCACTTCCTGGCCTTTTGTTGTTGGGCCAAGGTCTATAGTGGTTATGGCATATTCCTGGGGGGTGATCTCATCTTGTGCTTTATCCACTATTGGTACTATGATATGTATAGAACGGCCGCCGGCTTCATCCCTCTAAATGGTGGAAAATTTCTTAGCAGGTTTCTTAGCAGCAACTTGTTCTAACCTTGCCAAGAAATCCGCAGTATCATCTTCTTCTTGGACCTCAACTGGTGCCTGAATTTTCATCCTCTCCTTCAGCCAATCTGGGATGGTAGGCTGCTTGATACCATCTTCCTCCTGAACGTTCCCTTCATTTGGAATATCCAAGACTCCTCTGAGGGCGGAAATCATTCCCTCTTCGAAATCATCATTTTGGATTTCCACTTCATTATCCGAACCCAGTACTTTTGTGCCCGTAGGAGATGGGCGCTCGTCGTCATCCAACTGGATCGGTTCATTGTTCTTTTCCAAAACTGCAGAAGGTCTCATAATTTCAGCCAAGCATTCGTCTACGGTAGCCACCAGCTCATCAATATTCCTAGATGTCGTAGATCAAGATTGCTCCATCTTCTATCTTTCTGGATAGGCTCTATGCTTGCAACTACTTCTTTCCTCTTCTCGCCAATCTCAACTAAATCATCATGATGGGATGCTCCGGCATTGGAGTATGACTCTGTCTCACTCAATAAATCGTACGTTAGCATCACTCTTTTCTGCCTCAACTCCTCGACCTGATGGTTGACCAACCACTAAGAGTACTTAATCACTGGCCTCATCAACGTTGCCAAATCTAAATGCTCAGGCTCTGACCGCTTCACGGAAGTAAGAGGTTGGCTCTCCTTGAAACACGATTGGACATAATTTCCATCGTCCTGCAACTGATCGAGCACCCGACAAAGTTCGATTGCCCTCATAAAGTCCACTAGCATTCTAGACCATAATCTTCTCCTACCATAATCTTCTCCTGACTTCATACTCATCAACAGCGTTCGCCCAGAAGTCCTCCAATTCTACTCTGTGTTTGTATCTCCTTCCATCCACGGTCTGAATATGATGATGCGGGTCAAAATTGGCCCTGGACTTATAGGCTGTGAACGGGTACCACTGGATTTCTCGCCTGGCGCTCTCGGCTGCTTGTGCCGACGGACAGGACTAACATATTCCCAATAAAGAATGGGAAAGTAACAGCCACCTTCTTACTTGGCCTCTGGATGTTTTGGTACTCTTCCAACTGCCTCAGGACTTCAAGCAAAATCATCTGATTCGTTGGATAGATAGGCAGCTTGTAAGGATTTCTAGTGAATCCTTGGATCCTGACATTTGTAAACTTTAGAAACTAGATAAACCAGGATCCATACCTATTGATCAAACTCTTTGCTTCCTGACTTAGCCTCTGGTGTTCCTCCTTGAAGTGTTCTTGTGATATACATTAGGAAAGCATCGTGAACCCGCCTGAAATGAGATTTCTCCCTTAGCTGAAGTTGCAGGTAGCAATCATAAGGCTTGAGTTCATTTTCTCCATTGCCAACTTTGCCTTTGAAAATCAGTCCTGAGTATTTGTATGTTCTGGCCAACAAATAGACAATGTACGAGCTCATATGAAAAGACTTGGTCTTTACATTTGTGGCGCACAATTCAGACTGGTTGTCATACAATCTCTTGGCGTCCTCCTTGGTTTTGTAGACGGTACGGGGATGTGTTGGGATGCCGAACGCCTCCTATATTGCCACTTCGCTAAGGTGAGCCATAACCCTTCCGTCAAGTGCAACAATTTGTCTTTCCTGAGCATTGTAATGGATGGCACATTCTACCATTAACTCGGCACAGTCTACTGCAGGTAAGAATCCAGTTGCTTGAAAACTTCCATTTCTCACCATCCGTCTAGCAATCGGTGTCGGTAGTCCAACATGTCCATATACTCTCTTCTTGAACTCCACGAAGTCTACATGTCCCAGATTAGTGTTTGCAACATTTTTACATTTTGAATTTATCTTTGACTCTCGCTGTACCCCCTTACAGGCGAACTTCATCGACACCTTCTTCGATGATTCTCTTGCCGTGGTCATTAACCTGCAGTGAAAACACTAACATTAATACGGAGACTTTAAAATATATTTATTCTCGTGCCTTGTATTCGAAAATTTTACTTTCAGCTCATTAAATAATTAAATTTCTGCGAAAAAGCAAGCTGAAAGTAAATGAATTTGATTGAGATTTAGCAAGAACTTAGCCAGAATGAAAAAACAGAAGGAGAATTGATGAATTTATCCAATCGAACTCCAAACCTCAAGAAAAATCTTCTAGCTGCAAATCAGATTGAAACTTCGAGAATTTAACTAAAAAATCAAATGACAGAGTGCGCCAGCCTTGCTGAGAAGTTTGACTTTCAGCCAATAAATCCTTCACTTCTTCGAAAAAAATTACTTCTTCAGCAATAAAATTACTCCTTCCTCTGAGAAAGTCGATCTTGCCTGCAGAAGAATTGATCATGTCTCAACTTTCTTACAGTTTCGAGAGATTAACTTCTCTTCAGCTAAGTCTGTGAAAAATGAGTTGCTGAAACTCATTATAATGCTGAAAAATTCAATTTGTTTTAGCAATTGCATCTTTTTCTCTCGATTTTGATTTGTTTTCTCTTCTTCAATTAGGCAAGTTTCCATTCATTTTTGAAAAAAAACTCCATGGCGAGCTTATCCAGGCAAATCTCTTTGATTTTCCAAAATTCGATTTTTTGCTAGATGTTTATCTTTGATTTTCGAAATTTTGAAAATAACATTAAATGTCCAATTAAATTAGATTTTTTAAAATTTTAATTCATAGCGAATTTAATTTTGCTCAAGGATTTCCTCTTTTCCAGCGTAATTTATTTCCTTCAGATACATCTCTGGCAAAATTTTATTTTGTCCAAGGCATTTTATACTTCGAAGTATTAGAAATAAATTATTAAAATGTTTAAATATTTAATTTATTTCCAACCCATTCGTTTTTGGACCCATGGCTATTTTAATTTTTCTCTTCTTTTTTTTGGCTAAATGTTTATTTTCCAAATTTATTTCAATTTTCGTCTAGCCAAGTTGAGATTTTAGCCATCTCGTCAATAAATGTTACGCCAGATCCTCATTTTCTTCTGCCATGGCGGACTTCAAATTGTGTCGGGCACATTTTCTCTGGGTAAAGTATGTGTTTGGATGTCTTCTTTAGGCAAAATTCCATAATACTTAGACAAATCTTCATCCCTTTTAGCCAGGGGCGGACTTTCTTGCCTCTTTGCCATGTACATTCTCCTCTGTGCACTTAGCCCACTTCATAAATTTTGTCCTAGGCATCCATACTTAGGCGAATTTTCAATCTTTTCTCCCCTTCTTATGCTAGGCGGACTTCATCAAATTCTTTTCATCTTCCATCAAGGCATGGCGGACTTTCTATCCTCCTTGACATTTGCCTTTCACACTCATACTTAGCCAAAATTTGCAATTTTCCTCTTCTTAGGCCTCCATACTTAGACAAATTTCGAATTTTCCTTCCAAGGCATCAAATAATTAGCCAAAAATTTTAATTTTCCTTGTGCTAGGCGGACTTCACAAATGTCTTGCCAAGGCTTGGGCGGACTTTGGAGAAGGCATGCCATGTTTTATCTAAGGCTGGGCAGACTTCAAGAGGTGTCTTGACATACTTTATCCAAGGCTGGGCGGACTTCACAACTTCATGCCATGTCCCTCAAAATAAGGGTTGACTTCCTTGCTCTGATGCCACGTCCCTCAAATTAAGGGCCGACTTCCTTAATGGTTTGCCATTCTCTCATCAAGGCATGGCGGACTTTGTGAATGTCTTGCCATTTTATGGCTGACTTGCTAACTTCTTCACCATCCTTTATCTCCATGGCAAGGGCGAATTTCTCCAGACTTAGGCAAAATTTCCCATGAATTTCATGCCTTTGGGTTGACTTTTTGGTGATTTTTAACTGATTTTCGACTGATTTTTCCCTTGCTTTTTCTAATTTTTTGCTTGATTTTTGCTTGATTTTTCAATTTTTACTTTGATTTTTCAATGATTTTTCAATTTTTTGGTTGATTTTTGGTTCTAAAGATGGAAACGTTGACCCGTTGACCAAGGTTGACTTTCTAAAAATAGAAAAAGCAAAATCCCTAAAAAATAGGGAACACTGTTTGGTCCAAAAATGCAAAAGCGTAAAAGCAAAAAAGCAGATTCCCTAAAAAGTAGGAAGTGTCAGAATTGGCCCAAAGCACAGGCAATCCTCGTCTCACGGACCTTCTGAACACTTTTGTGACATTTAGGCACTAATTCAGGCATGGATTATCAACTTGGCTCGGATGACTCTCAAAAGATTGACTCGAAACTCTTAAAATGATGACCTCATGAAACCATTCCGCGGAGGCAAAACCCTAAAAACTAGCAAACTACTAGGGGTCACCATTTGCAATGGGGCGATGTGTAAAAAAGGTCACAACAGTACTACCTGTTGGAATGTTTGTCATTGATGTCAAAGGTAGACAAGGTTTTCAAAGAGTTTTCCATGGAGATTGTTGGTCTAAGATGTATGGATGAGAATGTCAAGATAAGAACGAAGAGATTGTCACAATGATATTGATGTCAAGTGCATGAACAAGATTGTTATTCTTAATATCAAAGACCAAGATTGTTGGTAAGATTGGTGTCTAAGAAATCGTTGTGGAGATTAAGATGTATGGATGAGAACTTCAAAGTAAGTATTGTCATAAATGTCAAAAGGATAGGCAAAAGGCCACTAATCATCAATCAAGTATGTCGACCTCCTTGAGTTTACAAGCAATAATGAAAGGTGCTAATTAATTAACTCAATGCTAATTGATCCCTTCTAAATGGCGCCCCAAAATGGAATTACTTTATCAACTAATGCTGGCCGACTTGCTTTGGTGGTTATGAAAGACAAAAATAAAACAAATATCATACTCATTCTTGGCCGACCACCTTTGCCCAAATATACATATATTCAATCACGTTAATCGCCTAAGTCATGTGTGAGATATGTGAGCGATTTAATTCATAATGGAGTATTATAATTGGTGAGAAGGTTGCGACCATACAAGACAAATGCAATATATAAATATATTTAAATCGCCTAAGTTAATGATAAGGGCAGCAACTATATCTATGTTAAGAAAGCAGTGAACATATTGTTTTGGAAGAGCACCGAACAATATATCATTAAGGAAGCAATTATTATTTATGAACGCAGCAATTTGAAGTAAACAGAGATAAACTAAGTCAAACTTATAATTACAAAAGGCCGACTATGAGATAATTAATTTGAATGGAATGCCAGCTGACCTTACTTAATTTGAACAGAGTGCTGGCCAACCCTACCTTGGGCAGCACCTCTTTGAGAAGATTAAAAATAAATTAATTGTGTTTTAATTCAGGCCGACCCTTCTTGAAGAGTCACCTCACTTGGTGAAGAAGTATGTTTGGGTATAAATTGAAGCGAAGGTGAGAATTGAGAAGGTAGCAATAAATAAAAGAAATATATCTAATGTAAAGAGCAGATTGAGAAGAAAAAAAAACAGAAAAATGAAGTGCAAATCAGACTTATATTAAATAGATGAAGGGGATTTTCATATGGTAAAAGAAGAACGAATGATACATCATTAGAGAGCAGAAAATTTGAATGAAGACATAGCCATATTTGTGATCATATGTTGAAGGAGGATTGTGCATGATTGTAATCAGATTTGTGAAAAGAATTGGTGCATAAGTTAATCAAATTTGTGAAAAGAGTATTGTGTAAAGGGTGTGATCAGATTTGTGAAGAAAGGATCCTGTTAAGTGTGTGATCAGATTTGAAGGGAAGGAAGTCTGTGATCAGATTTATGAAAGGTGTAAACAGTTTTATGAGAGAAAGATCATGCGGAGAAGTAAACTATATCAGCCATTGAAGGATTAAAAGATTGAAGCCTATCAAATAGAGGCTGAATAACTCAGACACTTATTTTCTCTAACATTCCACAGTGCATGAAAGACAGAGACAACTGTATTATCTAAACAGTTCAATTTGACATCACAAACACACTCAGACTGAAACTACACACAATAGGGTGTTTCAGTGATCATATATTACTAACAGTCCCTGGTAATGACAGCGTTAAGTCTGATTCAAATTTGCACAAGGACAGAGCAGTAATACACCCACTTACAGCAATTTCTGAGTGCTAAATGACTGATCGACTTACACAAATTACACAGAAATGTACAGCAGTTCATAACAGACCTTTTCCAGCCAATACAATGCTAGTACAAGACTATATAAATGACCCTAACACAGTATTTTGACCAGACCTGGTAAAAACGCCCAACCAGTGATGATAAATGGCATCGAGCTGCAGATAGGATGCTCCAGGTGAAGTGAGAATCAATGAGAATGGACTCTTACACGCCCAGATCAAACCCAAAGTCCCATTCGTCCTTCATATCAGTTGCTGCGACTCAAAAAGAGAGACCACATCCCTGCCAAATGTAGCAACTCACTACTCTGAGTCTCACATCTCTGTTGCTGGGGTCAATGCTTTGACTCAGACCCTCAGGAAGCCGTCATAAGGACTGCAGAGAGCTGTAATAGAGTCGTCCTCTTCAGGACAAATCACGCCATTCATTGTAGACCCTTTCCTGCTGAGAAATAGAATATATGCTAGCGCCCAGGTTGCTAGGTATTGCACTCTCCAAACTTACACGACCTCTCCTCAGATATGCAGAACAGGGTTTAGAAGCATAGAAACGCCCTGGTGAATCCTTCCAGTTTCAAATATCTATCATTTCAATCAAGCTTGAGAGGAATAACGCCAATATTGCCAAACAAGAAGAAAGTCAACCAAATAGCAAACCCTTATTCAAACCATCTGAAGTAATATTTGATTATCATCAATTTTGTCTCTAAAAAAGACTCACAAAATTGCCAATATCGTTCAAGTAGAAAATTGTTGTACCCAAACCAAATTTTTTGCTTCATTAAGGCATTTTGCGTAAAAGAGTCTAAACCTTGCTAAAATGATGTCAAAATACAGTTTTTGGGCAAAGTCAAGTATGGACTTTGGTCAGTGTCATGTCAGTCATAAGCAGCAATTGGTCAGTACCTAGAGGTCAAAACCTGAACCTGGGACTTAAAACAGGACATGTGATGATGGAGAAGCGCTCCACAACGAGATTATATTCCTACAAGGTCAAATCAGTGGCCAGAATAGTATTTACGGAGACAGAAACAGATGAAGATTTCAAGCAGAAACGAAATTTGTGCCCCTGTAGCCCAGGGGCGCCCGTCTTTTTGAAGGGCCCATATTTAATTACATGTGCTTACAAACACATTCAATCTCTTCAGAATTAATCTGGCTTTCCGACGAGCTATCAGGCGAGGTCATCCGAAGTGTGGAACTCCGGCAATTGACGTCAGAAATTGAACATACGAGGAGGTTGTGAGTCACAGAGGTCTATCAAGTTTCAGTTTATGCGCCCCCATAGCCTAGGGGCACCCTTGAATTTGACTCCTCAGATGGAGGAATTTGCAAATGTTGTCTTCCTTAGATCTTTTCTAATCTAGCTTAGCTTCGTAACGCACCAGTTTGCGAGACGATCTGACATTCTGAGTGATCGTGATAGAGGATCTACCGAGCACGTAAAACGGAGAGTGGAAAAATGTAGAAATACACACCTGTACCTTTGTAGGCCAGGGGCGCCCAACCTTTAGGCCTGCCAAATGGGGTTTTTAGCATTCATAATCTTCACGAGACTTGTGCGGAATTACTCCAACTATCCAACAAGTCCAACCATCAGCCTCCGGGATTTGTCGAACGCCCGTACGTGAGGTTAGTGTATAACACTGAAGAAATCAGACAATCAAAAAAACAACTAAGTATGGAAAATGCACATCCACTTGGAAAAGGCGCCCTTCTTTTCGAGGTCTTAGAAGCAGTTTTCTCGCTTCGTCACCTCCAAGACATCTCTTGTAAGTTGATCTAGCTATGCAAAGAGACTGACGGCACGCAAATTGGAGCACTCCAGCTCCCGGTGTCAAGGGTCAAAGTATGGCGTCCAAATGAAAGTCACACTTTCGTCAAATTAGTGATTGCGCCTTCACAAGCTAGAGGCACCCTTGCTTTTGGGGTTCCTAATGTAGCTTTCAGAGGCCTTACATACAGTCGTTGGATGTGGAATTCTTCTAGTCACGCAAAGTGAAGAGCACAAAAGATTTACTGAGAGGGAGGGGTGAATCAGTAAATCAACACAAACTTTCAATTCTTAATCTTTTTCAAACTTATTACAATCAACTTTTTGATATGAACCAATTTACACAAATTGACACAACTTTATTGAAATGATTTTTACAAGAAAGTAGGCACCAACCTACTAGATCTACAAGAAAGATGATTTAGTAGGATTCAACCTACAAGGAACACCTAACCTTTACAAATTTAGTAGGCACCTACCTACAAGGAGCACCAACCCCTAATGCAAGGCACCAAACCTTGACTTGATGGATGAATCAAATGAAGTCAATCAGATCTGCACTCTGCCAATCCTCCAATCTGCCTTTGTGATGTAAATTCTCACACTCAGCCCACACAAGAAGATAGGCTTCTGATTTAGACTACTTGAACTTCACAACCACACATAGAAAACCTTGAATGGAGTGTCATTCATATATCTTACTCAACCATTGCATCTCTTAAGTGAAAGAACACAATCAATATTTGTATCCTTCAAAAATATCTCTTCATAAAATAAATCTGATTTTGTTGCAAATAGAATAACTTTGATTTTCTTGTCTTTCTTAGGAGAAGTACGCCTCTTCAACTATTGGAGTTTAGACTTAACAACTTCAAATTTCTGTTTATTAATCAACAATCGCACCTGTAGGTTCTGACACACGTCTTTCACAAAGAACACGCCTTGTGATGAAACACCACGTCTTTTCAAAAAGGCTTCAAAGAGAGACATATCTTTTCATTGATGATTCACATCTGTTCCTTTAGAGACGTATCTTTTCATTTAAGAGACAAGCGGGCTGATCTTTGAGACGCATCTCTTGCTTAAAAGACATGCGGGCTGGACATTGATACGCATCTCTGAATATACCATAACCCGTGTTAGTTTGTCTAAACAACATTCAATTTAGTTTGTTTTCAACGCGTCTTGAGCCTGAAACAATATTTTATGTTTATGACGCCTTGTGTTTAGTCAATACGACTTTGTGTAAAAACACGTCATGAAGCTTTATAATCTATAGCTACGACTTGTACCATTTGTTTCAAACACGTCATGAAGCTTCCTAATCTGTAGCTACGACCTGTAGCTATCTCTTCATTCGTATTTTGTTTTAACAAATACCTATTGCTTTTAGATCATTTCTTTTAGTTAGTTTCACTCCAGATCTTAATTATGATTGGTTCATTCTTTTCATATTCCCATATCAAATATCTTAACATATCGAAAATCTGATCAGATTCTTCTAAGAAGATCTTTAAATCTGAACATAAGCCCGAACCAGATTAGCATAAATCTGAATCTGATAATTTTTATCAGATTAGAACTGTGTGATGTTTGATCGGATTTTGATAAGGCCAAGTTAATCTGATCATCTACAAACTATGTTCTTCAAAACTTGCTTTGGCATTGACATCAATGACAATACTTCTAACACAAAGAACCTATCATCCAGTCAGCAGGGTTCATCATTTACCAGTAATGGCAGTTTGAAGCATCAAATGGCAAAACGGAGAAATGGCCAAGTCTAGAGACCTTGCATCAATTTAATCAAAGGCGCTTAATTTTTTGAGGTGTCAAACGTTGATTTTAGCAGTTGCAGTTCCCAACAGACATTTCATCCTTGCTCAGCAGGCTTCACGATGGATATCTCAGCTCAGTCACAGCTTCACTTAGTCACCCAGAAATCAGAGCTGAACATGGGTTATTGTAACTTTCAATCAGCTATAAAGTAGGAAGTTAGCGAAAAATCTCATAACTTGTGCAACTGGACGCCTAGAGAGTTAATTTTTGACTTTCCGGAATCAGTATGCCAAGATCCTTGCTAATTTACCAAAACTAATATTAAATTCGACTTTTTGCATGCCAGCATGAAAGGTGGCGATTTTCTTCAATAATTCATTATTGGTGCCCTTTTTAATATTAAATTCTAAAAATCGCATGTGAGGAGAACTGAATATTTTATTATTATTTTGTAATCCTGGACTCCAGGTCAGTATCAGTTGAACTGGAGGGGGTCCAATCAAATAATTCTTTTCAAAAGTCAGGGTTTTAAATCTTGCAGTCATGCTTTTAGGGTGCAATTTTGCTCTATTTATTCAAGCATTGCATCCATTTCATTCATCCAACTTAGCAAAGGCAATTTCTTTCCAAAGTTGGGCGAATTTCATCAACAATCATTGGTGAAGAAATTGAATAGTATTCTTTTGCAAGTACAAGTCTAGATTTATCAGCGAATTTCAAGATCAAGTGGCGATTTTGGCAGAAGAAAACATCAAAAAATATCTTTCTTCTCAAATTCTTCCATTTTCTCTTCTTAAATTCATTCGCATGTTTGAAGAATTGGCGAATTTTGGCAAAACAAATCATCTGGGTCTATTTAGAATAGCTTCCTCGAGAAAACCCATGTGCTAGAAATTTTCAAGAAAATTTACTCCAGAGCATCAGTTCTCGAAGCTCTAATTTTCTCAACTGAAAATTCCTTGCATGGTCGAGCAAAACTCAAATTTTCACATTTTTGACATTCTGGATTGTCTTAGAATCTTTTTCTGAACAAAACCCATATCTCAAATTTTTTCGTGAAAATTGCTCTCCGATAGGCTAGTTTTAGCCTCAGCACGCTATTTTTAGCTTTCCAGAAAAGTTGTCAGAATATAGCCGTGTTCATAGTTAATAGGCGAGTTTTTCAAAATGCAATACAAACAGCTCGAATTCAAGACCAAATCGGTCTTGACTCATGACTTCATCAGGACAGTTGATACGAATCTACATAAGGTGCTTCCAAAAGCAGTCTTGGATACAGTCAAGATAAAAGATTCGATACTTCAAAACATTTAGCAATCTGGGTTGCTTGAGGCCGCTTCTATACCTATCTCAATTCATTGCATAGAGTTCGTAATGTCTTGTGTTAAGCATTACAATTATGCTACTCGCAAGATATATTCAGTAGATGGACGAGTCATATGCAGTCTCAAACCCCTGGATATCGAGAGATGTTTTGGTATTCTTCAACACCCGAACAGTCTAGTTATTTCCATGGAGCAGTGTGAACGAGCAATCAATGCTAATATGGACAAGTGTCAGAGTAAGATGGCAGAGAGATGGTTAAAACAGAAAAAGAACAAGTTGTCGAGCAATGTGGGTCGTGGTGAGTACAAAGATGAGTATGCGATTTTGATAACACTTCTCAATCGAGTTTCAAGTCATGAAGATGCAAACAAATTTCGGCCATGGATGTATTACATCATTGGTCGAATCATCTCTGGGCAAGAGCATTATGACTGGGCATCCTTCATCAGCAACGTTCTCCACGACCAAATCACCGGTTTTTTAGTTGCACACCAATTTCACATGTGTTCCTACCTCGTATACTTGATCGCACATCAAGGTCAGTTAAGAGGGTTGAACACGATAGGCATACTTACTATACAGAAAGTCTATCATTACTATGACCAGCTTGAGTTCACGAAGGCTGAACGACATTTCAAGCGTGTGCATGACGCTTTCTTGACATAAATAGTGAGGAATCTAGACCGGGAGTTGCATGTTCGTATCTCAACGGTTGCTAGAGCAACAATGGTTGATTGGGCGGACTAGTTCATTAAGTTCCCGACATATACCTACATCTGCGTCTATGGATACATGGGAAATCTAGCCATGCTTCCACGCTATCCTTCGTATAGGACAGTTTTCATGGAGTTCCTGAGGCAACTACACGATGTTCACCGACATTTGCACCATAAGCGTAAACAAGCTGCCAACTTTCCAATGCAGTTTGGAATCTATTGGTGCAGGACAGCAATTGATGCTAAAGCTACAGGACAGGAGTTGGAGAAATGCAAACTCAAGTACCTTATCAATACCCGCACCTATGATCCTTGGGGTCATTATTCAACGCGTCTCAGTGTTCGCTCATACCATAAGCCTACAATGGAGGACTATTGGGTGAACTGTGAGGATGACTTTGACGTGCGCAGACGCAGCTATGGCCGTTTCTCTCTCCCGCAGATTTTTGTCTTCTTGGCGGAAGATGTGGGAGGTTTGTCAAATGATGAGGGAGATATACTTCCTCAGTTTTTTAGAGAGCAAGTTGATACACAAACACTACCGATAGTTGATTGGTTCCCTAAAGAATACACATCAGTAAGGAGAGGTCTAGTAGACTTATTCAAAATAGTATACTTTACCTGAACAACAAGAAGACTAGGAGGGTAGTCGTGCCAAGAACAAAGCCGCCACCAGTGGATGCTTCACTACCTTCCTCGTCTAAACCCAAACAAAAGAAAAGGAGTAACCCTCCTAAGAAGAGTCAAGCGCCTAACAACTCAAAAGGTAAGGCACTTGCTACTAGGACACACATGAAGCCTATCAAAGCACCAATTCAAAGTTTTCCAAAGCCTGAGGTTCAACCACGCATACCATCACCGACACCAGAACAGTCTTCGGTTCCAATTCACATTGACTTGGACCTAGACTTGCCACCTCGCAGTAGCACCTCTACACGTTCACTCTCGTCAGAGCCTCTCATTGCTAGTATAGATCCTTCCAATGGGATTAGTCGAGACCAGTCTTGGATTGAGACTCAATTGGGAAGGAAGAGAAGGCAGCCATCTTATATCCTTGATCATTCAAATTTTGATCATGCTTACCAAGATGCGCCTGACAAGAGGATCAAGAAACAGGTCCATGTGGAGAGGAATACTGATATGGAGATTATCGTTGAGACTGAAATACCGCCAGAGGGGAAGACTCTGAACGAGATTGAAGTTCAGGACTTCGAGGTGATCGCAGTCAACCTTAGTCATAGCACCTGCCAGACAGAGGTTGATCTCCTACAGGTTGCAACAGACAACGCAAGGGATACAATAATCAAAGATGGAGAAGACAAGGCAGCCCCCTCAAGGCTGAAATCAAACAGCTTCGTCAATACATTTCTAGCCTTGTACACAGAATGGAAGATGTCACCATCACACTCCCGTCAATGCTAGAGCCACCAACAGAACAGGGCTAGCTTAATCACCTGGTTACATACGACAAGTGTTTGGAGGATTGGGAGGAGTTCGTTAATACAGGCCGCTTTGTGCTTGCAGAGTTATACCAGTTGCGGTACAATGCACACGAACTCTGTCTACATCTCCAAGATGAGGAGCGAGACATGGCAATGGACAGACCTCGAGATGAGATTATGATTGCTCACCTGAGTGTGGCATATGAATCAATCACAGATGCAGAAGATAAAGAGGCTATCTACGCTTGGAAGACACAGTCGGTATTCAAGACGAAGATAGAGGAGACAATGGCATCAAAGTTGGCTGAGAGTGGAGAGCACGTCACTAGTGCACTCCGGTACGTGAGCACTCTTGTGTCTTGCATACCATACCAGTATCAGCTTGAGGGTGTGTATGTTGAGCTTGCTAACGTACAATCAGAACTCCAGGCACTCATTCATAGTATTTTCAGTGGGGAGACTGTTGGCTGTAAGATGAATCAACTTACAATCATATCAGCATTGTTCGACAAAGCAATCAGGAGCATAGGTGAACTCCAGTGCCAGATCACAGCTGGTGAGGACATGCTGCACAGACACAGTATACTTCGACAGAGTATCAGTTCTCTAGACAATGATGCAGTCAACAACCTCGTGAAGGGGTTAGTTGCTCGAGATCACGGCCAGTAGACTTCAATTCCCACCTATCAGGATATACATTAGACACAGCAGTTAACTCTACGCTTCTTTCTGAGTTAACTCGTTGTCCCACATCTTATGTGTGTCTATTTTGGGATTATCTATGTTCACTTGGAGTTTCTTTTAGGGTTTTCGTTAACTCATGGTAGTGTTCCAATTAACTTGCTTTCAATAAGGACGTGCATGCTTGCACATTGTCCATTTAGATTAGATGTTTCGGTTAATTGATGGTAGCTTTCCAGTTAACTGTATAGTTTGCTTTATTAGGGTTTAGCAATAATCTTGCATGCATTCCAAGACTGTAGTTGACTCAAGGCGATTTTAGGGTTCCCTACACCTTTTGATGTCTATAAATAAGAGCTTTTGCTCATTTGTAAATAACTTTTGCACGCGATAGTAATATATGTTGAGCCAAATTTGCCTGTAATATTGCTATTCTGTATTGTTCACTTTGGTTGGATGATCATTGTTTCATGTTCTTGTGTTTATAAGTTTTCTTTCATATCTACACCTCGAATAGGTACCGTCACTTCCTTGGGAAATTAGAATTAAGGCTTATCGTTGATTGTTATTGTATTAATAAGTTTTGTTTCATGTCTACACCTCGGATAGGTGTCGTCACCTCCTTGGGAATTCAAAAGTAGAATCCATCATTTGATGTCGTCGCCAATAACCTTTCTTTCAACCTACACCTCGGATAGGTGTTGTCACCTCCTTGGAAATCCTGTCTTAAAGGTTATCGTATAAATCATTCCCGCTTCATTTCCTCATGCTCTGATTTCTTGAGGAGATTGGATAGTATAAGTTAGTTAGTTTTGAGTTGTAGTTAAGACCTGCGAAACAAAAAAATCCTTGGCTGTAACGTTCGAAGTTTCTCGCAAACCTTATGCCTCTTTCAGCTAAGACAAAAAGATAGGAATTAGTTTTAGTTTACTTTTCAAGCATTTTTGTCTACATAACGAGGGAGCTTCCCCTCCTAATTTGAAGAGCACTCATCACGCAGTGTGCATAGCTGTTTGTACCAACTTGCACTCCAGAGGTGTTAGTTGTGACACCAACAAAGATCTAAGTGACCTCCTCAATAGTCCAACTAGGGTAGATTAGTCTCATTACCGAAACTACTGCTTTAGGGTTTCCCTGTTCCCAAGACCAAGAAGCTTTGAGAGCTTTCCGAATGAAAAGTGAGAAAATAATCCAAGCATCCCCTGAAAATGAGCCTCCAAAGGCCCTTTTATAATTCCCACTTTAATTTCCCCCTCAAATAATATAAAGTGACTTTATAAAGTTTTCTTTTAATATTTCACTTAAAGTCACTTTATGAAATATTTAATTAATCACTTAACATTACCTTTTTAACTTTTTACTTTTTCTGTCAGGTAATATTAAATAATTAAATAAATGAATTCCCTTAATTTGCCTTTAGCCTTCAAGAATTATAAAGGCTAAACTAGCGTCTTAGGTGATCACAGAGAAGGGGACATTACACGAGTAAAGACCAAGACAAGTTTGATGAACATGACAAAGAATTAGTCATGTTAATCAAATTATCATTGATAGATGCCATGGTTATTGAAGTCCAAACAAGGATGACTTCAACTGACATTTGGAAGCATCTACGCAACCTTCATGACACTTCAGATAACAGTAGGGCATTATTTCTTAAGAATATGCCTTATTCGATCACTATGGATGAAAAAACATCTTTGTATGAGCATTTACTCAAGATCAAGGACATCAAGGATCAGTTGCCAACCATTGGTCGAAAGATGGAAGAAGAGAACATGATGGTTATCACAATAAAAATCTTACCACAAGCATATGAGAAATTCATTGAGACGCTCAATATCATTGCTACAAATATTGACTCAAAGTTTGAAGAGCTATGCGATAAGCTCCTACAGTAGGACCGATGGAAGAAATAGTTCGATAGCAACAGTGAAATGAGTATGGAACAAGCATTTTCAGCCAAAGACAAAGGCACAGGCAAATGGTCACAGGAAAGGACAAGGTCACAACAAGGATGCAACAAAGAATTTGAAAAAACTCACATGTCATTATTGTAGTAAGTTGGGTTATATGAAGAAGCACTATAGAAAGAGGTTGGTTGAACAAAAATCCAACCAGGAAGGGCCTCAATAGAAGGCTCACGTTGCAAAGCATCCAAAAGAGAAGGTGGCAACTTCCTATGCTTTCATGGCTTGAAGACCAGTAAATCAATCATAGACTCAACATAATACATCGATTCAAGAGCATCCCGTCACTTTACCAACAAACAAGACTAGTTCACAAAGTACACTACTTGCTCTGATCTAGTGATTTTTGGTGGTGGTGAGAAGTACACAATTGAAGCTAGAGGGATTGTGCAAATAACCTTTGCAGAGAAAAAGTTAACTTTTTTCTCAATGTGTGCTATGTACATGGAATGGAGCTCAATCTATTTTTTGTAAGACAAATTATGTGACATAGTCCTAATCTAAATATCATTTTCAGCAACACAAATGCAATATCATTCACAAGGATACCAAGAAGACAATTGCTTTTGGTATAAAAGATCATAGACTGTATAGATTTGTTTAAAATGGAGAACCTCCAAGAACATGCACTAGCAACCAAGAGTGCATCCACCTTACTACTCTTTGGCATCAATGGTTTGGACACCTCAATTTGTCCTACCTCACTCACTTGGTCTAAGAGAACTTGGTAGATGGAATTCCTGGCATTTGACAATAGATACAGGGTGTGTGCAAAGCTTGCCAAGCTAGGAAGCAACATAGAACACCCTTTGATGATGGACAAGCTTGGAGATCCAAGAGACTCCAACAACTAGTTAATACAAATCTTTGTGGACCAATAAACATGGCATCAATCACTGGGTGCACGTATTTTCTTTTGTTTGTGGATGATTTTAGTAGGAAAATGTGGGCATATATTCTTAAACTAAAATCCGAGGTGTTTAATGAGATTCAAAAGTTCAAGGCTTTTTAGTAGAAAAAGAGTTAGGTTGTGCCATAACTACTCTTAGATCTGATAATGGAGGTGAATTTTGTTATAAAAAATTTAGCAACTTTTGTGATAAACACAACATCAAACAACAGTTTACCACACCCTACACTCCACAACAAAATGGAGTTGTTAAGAGATAGAACCATACTATAACAAAGATGGCTTGATGTATTATGGAGAACAAGAGTGTTCCCAAGAGGTTTTGGGTTGAGGCAACATATACTGCAGTTTATTTGCTCAATAGGTCTCCCACACAAGCAATGAAAAATAAGACCCCAAAGGAAGCATGATCTAGGAGGTAACCAACAGTTAGTCATCCTAATATTTTTGGTTCTACTACATATGCCTAGATTTCAAATGAAAATCAAACCAAATTAGATCCTAAGAGTAAAAAATTCATGCTTACAAGGTACAGTGACAATCATAAGGCCTACAAGTTGACTGATGTTGACACTGACTACTTGACTTTCAACGGAGATTGATTGATGAGGAAGCAAGGCCTTTCAAGACATATTATGAGATTTTGATTACTGATGACCAGGCTATTCTTGCTATAGATTCATGTATTCAACTCCAAGAAGCTCCACCTGAAGGAGAGAATACAAAGCACAAGGAAATAGACCCAATTTTCATTAATGATAACCTGGATCGGCATACGGATGACACAAAAATAGGAAGCCCAAATGATGATGACAATGCTGACTTGGGTGTAGCATTTTCTAAGAGGGGACCAAAGAGATGGGAAAGCACCATTGCAGATGTTTGAGTAAATGAAATGATCGAGGGTAGATCATGGAGAGGCAAGAGCAAGACAAACACAGTCAACTTTTCTCTCATGGCCAATATTCAATAAGTGTCTAAGCCACAAGCGTTTGTTGAAGCAAAAAAAATTGAATGGGAAAAGACCATGGAAACCAAACATGAGAGTCTTATGAAGAATGAGACTTACAATCTTTCAAATCTTCCACCAAGGAAGAAACCCATTAGTTGCAAATAGGTGTACAAGGTCAAGTAAAAAGAAAATGGTACACTTGACAAGTATAGAGCTAGGTTGATTGCTAAAGGGTTCTCACAGAGAGAGGGCATCAACTACAAGGAAACCTTTACTCCTGTAGCAAAGATGAGCACCATCCGATTGGTTCTAACCAGGGCAGCTCAATTTGGCTAGACTGTTAACAAATGGATGTACAAAGTGTCTTCCTCAATGGAGATTTATAGAAAGAAGTGCACATGACTACACCGCAAGGCTTTCAAGTTCCAGGGAAGGAGCATCTTGTATGCAGATTGAAGAAAGCTCTATATGGCCCAAAGCAAGCACCCAGGGCATGGTACATCAAAATTGCCAAGTGTTTGGTTGAACAAAAATTTCAGAGCAGCCCTTTGAATGCCAATTTGTACATCGGAAGCATGGGTAATGATCTTGTTCTTCTCATCATATATGTGGATGATATAATTATTATAGGTAGTGAGGCAAGTGCTATTGAATAGATCAAATATGTTATTAATAAAGCTTTTGACATGATTGATTCAGGCATCCTACATTAAATGTTGGAACTATTGTCATTGATGTCAAAGGGGCATGGATAATTTGTCATTGATGCGAAGAATGCAAGAACAAAAAATTGGAAATTGATATCTCTAATGTCTGTGTAGATCTTCTGCGATTCATATCAGCATATTGGAGTGGCATATTAAAGGTGACCAGATCAGTTTTATAAGGCAATTTGAAGCAAATTCATAAAATGTTTTGAGCAGAGATATAAGTCAAATGGGCAATCATATTTGAAGTTTAAATGGACGATTTGAAGGCTTACTATGTTGGCCAACCTAATAGGATTTAAAGTTTAAATTAAAGATTTAAACTTGGATATTTATTTGGGTTGATTTATCCTTTGACACCAACGTTTGAAGACTCAAATTTAAATGGTAAATGATGTGGCCGACCCCCCCATTTGTGTATCCTATTTTAAGGATTTAAAATTCAAAATAACAATAATAAAAAAAAAAAATGTAAGGGCTGACCCCTCTTGGGAGAGTTGCCTCCTTTGGGCGAACAGGCATGTTCGATGAGGTATAAAACAAACCAAAGTAGAGGTGTGAGAAGTAAGTTTTTAAATGAAATATCCTTCTATATATTAGCAGATTTAAGCACAGATCTGAGGGCAGATTGGAAGCAAATCCAATAGCAGATCTAAAAGGGTTTATAGCAGAATTATTGCAGAGTTGAAAGGGGATGCAGAATTATTGCAGAGTTGAAAGGGGATTTAGAGCAGAAAGTATAGCTGACTTGCATGAAGATTTAGAGCAGAACTATTGCAGACTTGCAAGAGGACTTATAGCAGAATTATAGCAGACTTTATACTAGATTTGTAAGTGAAATTAGAGCAGAATTATAAAAGAAAGTATTGCATTATTTGAGAGAAAATTTGTGAAGGAAAGTTGTTGTGTTACACCCCGATTGTATAGTTACTACTACATAGGAAGTACATTGTAATGTTTGAGTCTTTTTGATGAATAAAACAAATTGTTCTTGTGATCAATTGAATGTGTCCTAATGATTGTCTAATTTGTCTGATATTTCTATTGATGTAATTCTTGAATGATTGTAGCATATAAGTTATGGAATAATGTTATTCTAACTTTCTACGATGTTTAATATATACTGCCTTGTTTTGAGCATATGACTCCCGTTGTCGTGTCATGATGTGCAAGAAACAGGTTCGTACCTCCAAGCAGAGGAGAGATATCACTCGGGGAGGAACTTGGTTAGGTAAACAGTAACAAGTACCAATTGGGCATACACACACATATTATAGACTGAGTAAGCTAAGTCATTTGTTGAGTTAAGGGTAAGTCATCCATAGGCTTGTTTAGTATCATTAGGAGTCGTTTCTACTTCTGAATGTGTGAATAAGTGATACTTGCCAGTATAACCATATGTGGGATAATGTTTCTGGTTGGAGGTGGGCATGTGTATATGTATATATACATATAAATACGGAATGTACAAGTGTCCATAAGTATATTCATGTCAATACAACGTATGAGAGCAAACGGATATGCCATACGTGTGCATCGATATAAATGCGTTTATGAATACGTATACATAAAGGAGATATACAAGTAAATATACGTGTATACATACCCACAACTAACCTGTTGTATATATGTGAAAATGAATATATATTATGATGATATTACCTCGGAATTTACATATACACATATATATACATATACATGAGTATGTATAGTGAAGGTATGCTGACTGGCTTGCAGTATACGTATATATAATTTAAAATGTATATGCAAATACATGTATATATGTAAAGGTAAATATATTTATATATTTAATATTATATTAAGTATGTATATAATATAGTCTTTACAAAATATAAATATGTATAAGAGATTATTTAAATTATTAAATTTAAATAATTATACATAAATATATAATGTAAATTAAAACTATATATATATATATATATATATTAATATAATAAAATATATATAGATATATTTTATAAAATAGAATTGAAAATCAAATGAAGTTTAAAACAAACATTTTTATTCAATATTTGTTAAGTGGCGAAGTGAAATCACGAATTTGAAACATGAGACGTTTTTCTCAAAAATGAATATTTCATTTAAAAGTCGAAATCAAATTACTATGACTTCAAAATTAAATCGAATATTGTTATCACCATTTCGCCAAGATTCAAATATTTCTTTTGGAACTATATTGAAACTATGAAGTAGAAAATAATGAAGAAATAAGAGCTACCCGTGAAAATGGCGCTTGAAGAATCGCGCAACCGTGACAGGGTAGCAGAACGCGGCTAAAAGGAAGCCATTTGCAACCAGGGAAATGGAGATGTGGACGCCATCTGACCAGGGACTAAATCTTGCATTAAACCGTCACTTATCCCTACCTATTGAATCGCGCCTATACCAGAAGGTGTCGCGATTTTATGAATTGGTCATGTACAGAATAAACTTACCTCATTGCTGTCAGCAAATGGAAGTCGAAATCTTCTCTATAGGGCGACACATTTCTCATTTGAATCATTCCAAACCTCGTTGGCAGCTTAGACGCCATGGAAAGAGGAATTGGTTAAATCTTGAGTCACTATATAAAGCCGGCAAGGCTCATTCTTCAAACACGAAATTTAGAAGCTGCAAGTTTATTTCTGTTTTCATCAAGAGAGTTTATTTTGTGAAGTGTGCAATATTAGGCTGAGAGTGAGTTTCTCTTTGTTGAGAGTTTATACTGTTCTGCTGTGAAGATTTTCAACAATTCTGGAAATCAGTAATTACTTGGCAGAGAAGTTGTTTCTGTCAATTGTCATCTCTTTGAGTAGCGAGTTGAGTTCATCTTCAACTGGATATCCTTGACTAGAAGTTGAAGGAGAAGCAATTTTCTATTAGAGCAGCAACTGTGGGAAGCTAATAACAGGCATGTTATTTCTTTTATGTTACCCTATTTTGCTGCTTGATAATCAGAAGTTAGTCTGTTAATAATAGATTGGGAGTGAAGACTGTTTTGATTGGCATATTATGAAATTGAAAATCTGTAGAATGATGCCATCTATAAATAGATAATCTGTGAAAAAGAAATACAAATACATGCTGTATACTATTAGTTTTGCATTTAATAGTAGATGGACTTACTGATGCATTGAAGATTTAGTGGCATTATTTGTATTGACTCCATATATGGAGTGTATGCTTGTGCATAGCTATTTAATACTAGGTATGGTTAGAGGGCATTTAATAAGTTACAGGTTACAACTAGTTATAAGTTAATTTAGTCAAGTTAATGAAGCTCCTATGATGAGAATGTCCAGTATAAGGGAGATAGTTGTAGGTACTTGTTATAATGACCTCCCTTCTAGTAGTTAGTTTGTTGTAGGAAGTCTAGGGTACGGACTACCCCAATAGACCAACCTATGCGTAGAGTAAGATAGCCTCAAGTCAAGTTGAACCTGGCAAGTGTACGTGACAAATGACCTACGTTCTTCATTGAATGTAAACACTTTGGCCAAAGTAGTGTAAGGAACCATTTAGTTGTAGTACTACACTATTAGTTCACTGTGATCCCGAAATACATCCTAGTTCGAGAGTTGCCAATTGCACAGAATCTACCTATGTAGGATCACAACATTATGCTCAGTTGGTAGTCGTTAAAGGATACCCCACCAATCTCTTCTTCGAAGGGAGGGCCATTCATTGTAAAATGATCGTGCGGGGGCCCGCATTATAAGTCCGTGGTTGGCGGAAAAACGCCCGAGTGATGTTTCTCCTCCTCAACAATCGGCCGATGATCCAAGACTTGACAGGACGGACTCCTAGACCTTCTTACTTCTATTGGTGCCAAAAGCCTTCGGGCTATGTATGTATTTCTTTCTTCTTTACTTTGTAGTTCTTTTGGAATGAAACAGTTATAGTTGCAAATTGATGTATCATGTTTATGTATTTGAAAGGGAAATTTTTATCATTATGGCATTATTCTTATTTACTGTGGTTGAAATTAAAAAGTTTTAAATTTGACGTACAAGTGTGGTCGTCACATGTTGCATCATCATCATCATCAAGAAGACTTGTGAAGGAAAGCGACTACATCATCTACAAACCAAGTCATGAAGAAAAGCACTTGTGTGATAACCGTTAGATCATCCACAAGTAGAGGTGTGAAAAAAAGTGCATCAATAATCGGATTATTGTGAAGAAAATATCATCCTTTGAAGAATTTGGAGGTTGGTGCCTATCAAAGAAGAGATTGGTGTCTTTTGCTGAGTTGGTGCTTAGTTGTGGGGATTTGTGTCTCCAGTGGGTTGGTGCCTACAAATTTTCTGAGTGGGGATTGGTATCTCCAATGGGTTGATAACTACAAATGAATATTTGTAAAAGAAGTAGGTTGGTGCCTACAAAAAAGACCAATATACGCAAGGGTTTCCATGTAAATCGTGTGTTTCTCCTATGTTCATAATTGCTAGATGTTGCATGTGTGTTATTGTTGTGGATGATTAAGTTTTAAAATATTACTGTTGTGGTTGATTAAGTTTTGAAAAACAAAAGATTGTTGTAATACTAATTCACCCCTCCCCCCTCTTCCCTCTCAATATAACTATGTGCTCATCATTATTGTCTAGGTATAGAAGTTTGGCAAACAGGTGGTATTATTTTCCTCTCAATACAAATATGCCAAGAGTTTTCTCAACAAATTCAAAATGACGGAGTGCAAAATTTTGTCAACACCTATGGAGAAAGGGCTAAAACTTTCAACAAAAGCTAACTTAAAGGTAGTTAATGAGTCGGCATATAGGCAACTAGTGGGCAGCCTTATATATCTTACAGCCACTAGACCTGATTTGAGCTATGTTATGAGTTCCATTTCCAAATTCATGACAACACCAAATGTAAAACATTGGACTGCAGCGAAGAGGATGTTGAGATATGTAAAAGGGACACTTGACTTTGGCATTTTGTACAACAGAAGCAAAGATCCTAGGCTAGTTGGGTTCATCGATTCAAATTGGACAGGCTCTCTTGATGATAGAAAATCCACCTCTGGATATGTTTTCAACCTTGGCACAGGTGTAGTCAAATGGGCCAACAAGAAGCAACACATAGTAGCTCTCTCCTTGACTAAAGCAGAATATCAAGGAAGAGTAAAAGTAGCGTGTGAGGCAATATGGCTCAAAAGAATGCTTTCAAGCATGAAGATGCCTGAGCTTCAACCTTGTTCCATGATAATGAAGGGGTGCTCAAACTTGCCAAGAATCCAATCTTCCACAAGCATTCCAAACATGTGGAGCTCCATTGTCATTTCATCAGACAACTTGTACAAGATGTATCAGTTATGTTGCAATTTTTTCCTTCAAAAATCAAATTGTAGACATCCTTACAAAGCCTTTGGGTCCTAACAAATTTGTAAAATTTTGAGATAAGCTTTTAGTGTAGTTAGTAGAATGACCATTAAGGGACAATATTAAAGTAAAGTTTTATATTGTAATGATCAATTAGTTTTTAGGATAGACTTTAAGAATGTTTGTTTAATAAATTCATGTTGACTTTAGGTTTTAACCTTTACCTTTTTGTTTTATGAGTTGTCAATCTTATCCTTTGCGGATAACATGTTTGTAACCTTATATAAGGAAGTTTTTGCTCCTTATTTCTTAATAGATTTTTGTGCAATCTTGGTTAACTTTCCATGTGTTGTTTTTGTAATATTTCCCCCCTTGTTACCTATACAGTGTGAGTGACTATCTGCACAAGATGAAAGGGAAGCTATGCATGCACCCACACCAATAAAAAGGCATCAACAAAAGAAACAAGTGTCCATAGAGAAAAAGTTGGTTAATACACAAACTTCCAATAGACTAAGAAATTAATTAGACAGAATATGTTGAATTAACCTTATAATTAATAATACATTGTTGTGTTCATTATTTCTGGTCTAGACAAAGAAGATAAAGTAGGTTGGAACCCTAAACTAGTTGTCTCATGCCAGTGAACATCAAAGGAAACTTCTCTTACGAGATGGTTTCACAATGGCCTTCCTCAAAACACAATCCAGTTGAGCTTTTATTAGTACATAACATTTGGTGATTTGAGTGCAAGTGCCATCCCAATCAAGTCCCTCCCTCCCTAATTCATTAGGTCCCTTGAAAATGCCTCCAACTACAATTTATTGACTAGGAACTAACAAGCCAACTCATAAGAATTACAAACAGCCTTTCAAAGAGTTATAGTCAGTGGACAAGACAAGAATTGTTTTCCAAAGTCAACCAGATAGGTGACTATTTGTGATGAGCCCAACTGGCTCCTCTTCAAACCCCTGTTGTTTTAATTATCTTTTTGTGTTCTTTTGAGGTTTTTAAGAAAGTTTCTAGAGAGAAGTAGAAGGGGCGCAACATATAAAAGCTCATAAAACTCAG
>VDFB02038920.1:59225-114988 GCA_007258455.2 Sequoia sempervirens
TTGGTCAACGGGTCAACGTTTCCATCTTTAGAACCAAAAATCAACCAAAAAATTGAAAAATCATTGAAAAATCAAAGTAAAAATTGAAAAATCAAGCAAAAATCAAGCAAAAAATTAGAAAAAGCAAGGGAAAAATCAGTCGAAAATCAGTTAAAAATCACCAAAAAGTCAACCCAAAGGCATGAAATTCATGGGAAATTTTGCCTAAGTCTGGAGAAATTCGCCCTTGCCATGGAGATAAAGGATGGTGAAGAAGTTAGCAAGTCAGCCATAAAATGGCAAGACATTCACAAAGTCCGCCATGCCTTGATGAGAGAATGGCAAACCATTAAGGAAGTCGGCCCTTAATTTGAGGGACGTGGCATCAGAGCAAGGAAGTCAACCCTTATTTTGAGGGACATGGCATGAAGTTGTGAAGTCCGCCCAGCCTTGGATAAAGTATGTCAAGACACCTCTTGAAGTCTGCCCAGCCTTAGATAAAACATGGCATGCCTTCTCCAAAGTCCGCCCAAGCCTTGGCAAGACATTTGTGAAGTCCGCCTAGCACAAGGAAAATTAAAATTTTTGGCTAATTATTTGATGCCTTGGAAGGAAAATTCGAAATTTGTCTAAGTATGGAGGCCTAAGAAGAGGAAAATTGCAAATTTTGGCTAAGTATGAGTGTGAAAGGCAAATGTCAAGGAGGATAGAAAGTCCGCCATGCCTTGATGGAAGATGAAAAGAATTTGATGAAGTCCGCCTAGCATAAGAAGGGGAGAAAAGATTGAAAATTCGCCTAAGTATGGATGCCTAGGACAAAATTTATGAAGTGGGCTAAGTGCACAGAGGAGAATGTACATGGCAAAGAGGCAAGAAAGTCCGCCCCTGGCTAAAAGGGATGAAGATTTGTCTAAGTATTATGGAATTTTGCCTAAAGAAGACATCCAAACACATACTTTACCCAGAGAAAATGTGCCCGACACAATTTGAAGTCCGCCATGGCAGAAGAAAATGAGGATCTGGCGTAACATTTATTGACGAGATGGCTAAAATCTCAACTTGGCTAGACGAAAATTGAAATAAATTTGGAAAATAAACATTTAGCCAAAAAAAAGAAGAGAAAAATTAAAATAGCCATGGGTCCAAAAACGAATGGGTTGGAAATAAATTAAATATTTAAACATTTTAATAATTTATTTCTAATACTTCGAAGTATAAAATGCCTTGGACAAAATAAAATTTTGCCAGAGATGTATCTGAAGGAAATAAATTACGCTGGAAAAGAGGAAATCCTTGAGCAAAAAATTAAATTCGCTATGAATTAAAATTTTAAAAAATCTAATTTAATTGGACATTTAATGTTATTTTCAAAATTTCGAAAATCAAAGATAAACATCTAGCAAAAAATCGAATTTTGGAAAATCAAAGAGATTTGCCTGGATAAGCTCGCCATGGAGTTTTTTTTCAAAAATGAATGGAAACTTGCCTAATTGAAGAAGAGAAAACAAATCAAAATCGAGAGAAAAAGATGCAATTGCTAAAACAAATTGAATTTTTCAGCATTATAATGAGTTTCAGCAACTCATTTTTCACAGACTTAGCTGAAGAGAAGTTAATCTCTCGAAACTGTAAGAAAGTTGAGACATGATCAATTCTTCTGCAGGCAAGATCGACTTTCTCAGAGGAAGGAGTAATTTTATTGCTGAAGAAGTAATTTTTTTCGAAGAAGTGAAGGATTTATTGGCTGAAAGTCAAACTTCTCAGCAAGGCTGGCGCACTCTGTCATTTGATTTTTTAGTTAAATTCTCGAAGTTTCAATCTGATTTGCAGCTAGAAGATTTTTCTTGAGGTTTGGAGTTCGATTGGATAAATTCATCAATTCTCCTTCTGTTTTTTCATTCTGGCTAAGTTCTTGCTAAATCTCAATCAAATTCATTTACTTTCAGCTTGCTTTTTCGCAGAAATTTAATTATTTAATGAGCTGAAAGTAAAATTTTCGAATACAAGGCACGAGAATAAATATATTTTAAAGTCTCCGTATTAATGTTAGTGTTTTCACTGCAGGTTAATGACCACGGCAAGAGAATCATCGAAGAAGGTGTCGATGAAGTTCGCCTGTAAGGGGGTACAGCGAGAGTCAAAGATAAATTCAAAATGTAAAAATGTTGCAAACACTAATCTGGGACATGTAGACTTCGTGGAGTTCAAGAAGAGAGTATATGGACATGTTGGACTACCGACACCGATTGCTAGACGGATGGTGAGAAATGGAAGTTTTCAAGCAACTGGATTCTTACCTGCAGTAGACTGTGCCGAGTTAATGGTAGAATGTGCCATCCATTACAATGCTCAGGAAAGACAAATTGTTGCACTTGACGGAAGGGTTATGGCTCACCTTAGCGAAGTGGCAATATAGGAGGCGTTCGGCATCCCAACACATCCCCGTACCGTCTACAAAACCAAGGAGGACGCCAAGAGATTGTATGACAACCAGTCTGAATTGTGCGCCACAAATGTAAAGACCAAGTCTTTTCATATGAGCTCGTACATTGTCTATTTGTTGGCCAGAACATACAAATACTCAGGACTGATTTTCAAAGGCAAAGTTGGCAATGGAGAAAATGAACTCAAGCCTTATGATTGCTACCTGCAACTTCAGCTAAGGGAGAAATCTCATTTCAGGCGGGTTCACGATGCTTTCCTAATGTATATCACAAGAACACTTCAAGGAGGAACACCAGAGGCTAAGTCAGGAAGCAAAGAGTTTGATCAATAGGTATGGATCCTGGTTTATCTAGTTTCTAAAGTTTACAAATGTCAGGATCCAAGGATTCACTAGAAATCCTTACAAGCTGCCTATCTATCCAACGAATCAGATGATTTTGCTTGAAGTCCTGAGGCAGTTGGAAGAGTACCAAAACATCCAGAGGCCAAGTAAGAAGGTGGCTGTTACTTTCCCATTCTTTATTGGGAATATGTTAGTCCTGTCCGTCGGCACAAGCAGCCGAGAGCGCCAGGCGAGAAATCCAGTGGTACCCGTTCACAGCCTATAAGTCCAGGGCCAATTTTGACCCGCATCATCATATTCAGACCGTGGATGGAAGGAGATACAAACACAGAGTAGAATTGGAGGACTTCTGGGCGAACGCTGTTGATGAGTATGAAGTCAGGAGAAGATTATGGTAGGAGAAGATTATGGTCTAGAATGCTAGTGGACTTTATGAGGGCAATCGAACTTTGTCGGGTGCTCGATCAGTTGCAGGACGATGGAAATTATGTCCAATCGTGTTTCAAGGAGAGCCAACCTCTTACTTCCGTGAAGCGGTCAGAGCCTGAGCATTTAGATTTGGCAACGTTGATGAGGCCAGTGATTAAGTACTCTTAGTGGTTGGTCAACCATCAGGTCGAGGAGTTGAGGCAGAAAAGAGTGATGCTAACGTACGATTTATTGAGTGAGACAGAGTCATACTCCAATGCCGGAGCATCCCATCATGATGATTTAGTTGAGATTGGCGAGAAGAGGAAAGAAGTAGTTGCAAGCATAGAGCCTATCCAGAAAGATAGAAGATGGAGCAATCTTGATCTACGACATCTAGGAATATTGATGAGCTGGTGGCTACCGTAGACGAATGCTTGGCTGAAATTATGAGACCTTCTGCAGTTTTGGAAAAGAACAATGAACCGATCCAGTTGGATGACGACGAGCGCCCATCTCCTACGGGCACAAAAGTACTGGGTTCGGATAATGAAGTGGAAATCCAAAATGATGATTTCGAAGAGGGAATGATTTCCGCCCTCAGAGGAGTCTTGGATATTCCAAATGAAGGGAACGTTCAGGAGGAAGATGGTATCAAGCAGCCTACCATCCCAGATTGGCTGAAGGAGAGGATGAAAATTCAGGCACCAGTTGAGGTCCAAGAAGAAGATGATACTGCGGATTTCTTGGCAAGGTTAGAACAAGTTGCTGCTAAGAAACCTGCTAAGAAATTTTCCACCATTTAGAGGGATGAAGCCGGCGGCCGTTCTATACATATCATAGTACCAATAGTGGATAAAGCACAAGATGAGATCACCCCCCAGGAATATGCCATAACCACTATAGACCTTGGCCCAACAACAAAAGGCCAGGAAGTGGAAGAATTGGACAATTCCGTCTCAACTATCAAGGCGAGATTGGAAAAGGAAGTGGCGAAAAAGAAAGAGTACAAGAGGGAGGTTGAGTGCTTGAAGGAGTATATACGACATCTGACCCAACCACTCAATTAGGGTGATGCAGTAGCTCCTCCTCTTCTCAATTCCTCGCAAGAGATGGCCAAGGATGTGGAAGAAGGTATGGTCACGACCAAGGAGGCCCAAGAATGGATGGTAAGCAAGGGCACGAAAGCGGCCTCGTTCATGGAGAGATTGACGCTTGCCTACGGACATACTTATTCTTTCCTTTCTAGATTGGTTAACGTGGCAGAAACTTGGGACAACCTCCCAGATGTTCAGGAGAGGCTCATTGCATGCGTCAAAGTACTGAAGGGTGTTCCAAGGGAAGAATTGGTCGAAGGAAAGGTGATTGCTGCGGGAGCGGCTTATGATTTTCACCATTGGTTTTGGGCAGTGACAATACGGAGGGAGGTTTTGGAGAAGGCAAAGGCAGATGGGCTCAGAGTTGAGGAGAAAGTTAAAGAAATTCAGGAGAAGATTTATATGATAGCTACAAATGTGTTTGACAAAGAGATTGTCAGGGAAAATGACACGGAGCTGGAGAGGTTGAAGCATAAGGTTCAGGAAGGCGTCCCTATCTTCTTGGTTCAAGAAGTGTTTGGATGGGCTTGAATTCAGGATAAGCATGCTGCCGCTAGTCACGATGGAGGAAGTTGTCACGATTGTGTCTAGATTCGTCGAGCACAATGCTGCCCAAGAAGATAGGGACGCCTTCCCTTGAAGATAGCTCCAACTGCTTGTTCACTGCTTGTTACTGCTTGTTTACTGGTTGTTAACTAATGTTATTTTGGGCAACCCTAATTAGGGTTGAGTTGTATTAATCTTGGCCATTGATGTTGTTTTAGTCTTGGCCTTTCATTTGATCTTGAAAACTCTATTTAAACTTGTGATCTCTCACTTTCAGTGGTGTGGAGAAAGTGTATGAAATTGTTGCATTAAGACTATTTCTGATAATAAAAGCTCTTATACATGATTTGCTTTGAACCACTTTTATTGTCAAGTAGTGAGCAAGGTTGCATAGCTTCTTCTACCATAGATTAGAACTAGATTACAATTAAGTAGAATTTGCTTTGAATGTTTGTTAAGTGGATGCGAGATTGATCGTATAAATTAAATGGTGAAATATTGCTCATACTTTCTTCGGATGGATGATTTTCATTCGGTGCGTAAAGTTAGCCTGAGCTTGTGATTGTGGATGCTTAACTTTGGTCTCATTTGAGGCTTGAAAATTATAATCACACCCTTTGAAGATTGCACCCACTTTGCGTAGTTGTCCTAGGGAAGCGAAACAAAACGTAGTTACTCCTTTCACCTGATCTTTACTGTCTCTTGAATTCCTAGGCGTAGAATAGATCCTCTAAACCCTTATCTTTTTGCCTTTTTTTTTTTAAGATCCAAACTGAAAGTCCTAACCGAAGAAGCCTTTAATGATAAATCCGTCTAAGTCCCGAACTTGTGAGGAATTCTTAAACGTAAGTCCCTTTGTGTATTACCAACAAATCACAATGCCCATTGAGCTTATCCACATGTCATGACCTGACGAAAGAAACCTTGGAGTCGCCATATGATCTTCTCGCAATCTGAGCATACGCGGTGACTTTGTTCAAGAGAGGATAGAGTGTCTTTGGACATTTTATTTTGTGTGTTCGGCGGATGATAAAATGTACACCAACAAGTACCAACGATGATTTTTTTGAGACTTCAGTACTTGAAGATTGTTAGCATTCATTGCTTGTAGGTGTTGTAATTCTTGGCAATGAAGCACCAGCTGGCTTCCAACATGACCTTGGGTAATGAAGCCATCCCTTTTGCAATTCAAATGTACTAAAACAAAATAACTTAGTTGCCTTCTGAAAGAAAACCACAAAAAATTTTAGGACAATTTTGAACCTTAGGTAGCAAATTGAAAGGAAATAAAAAGAGCAATGGAAAGTACTAATAAAGAGCAATTGTTTGAAGGAAAGAGATTACCAAATAAGTTGAAATAGCCAAACCAAGCACCACCAAAGCAAGAGAGACACAAGAATTTGTTAAGGGGAAAAAACAAGAAAAAACCCCAATATTATGAATGGAGGCAAAATGCCTAAAGAATAATACAAAGAGAGAGAGCTTCAGCTTAGCTTGCTTGCTTGAATCTTGAAGAATGAGGGGAGAGGCACCTCAATAAGTAGAGGTGAGAATGAGGAGTTAGAATGTAACTCCCAACTCAATGAATGCCACCATTCATCTATGTGTGTGCAAAGTGTCACCTCTTAAGGAGGTGGATACAAATATTCCTTAATAAAGGAATTAAAAAATAAGCCATCCTCACACATGTGTGAGATGACAAAAAGACAAAAGACTTGTAGGGATTCCTTTGGAATATTCCTACAAGTTAATAAAAAATTACAATTAAAGAATAACCTTTACCAAGTAAAGATTAATCTTCTAACATCCCCCCTTAAGCTTTACTTGGGGAAGGTTACATCAAACCCTTCAATGGGTTGTAATCCAAGATTTTTACAATGGAAGAGAAATTTATCTTTACAAAGAGCTTTGGTGAGAATATCTGCAACTTGATCTTCACCTTTACAATACAAAAGAGAAATTTGCTTGTCTTCAATTTGCTCTCTAATGAAATGATGTTGAAGAGCAATGTGCTTGGTCCTTGCATGAAAAATTGGATTCTTTGCCAAAGCAATAGCACTTTGATTATCACAATATAAAGGAGTAGGATCCTTTGGAGGTAGACCCAAGTCTTCAAGTAATCTTCTTAACCATAATGCTTCTTTAGATGCATTTGTACAACCTTTATATTCAGCTTCTGTAGAACAAAGAGAAGTAGATTGTTGTTTCTTACTATTCCATGAGATTGCACCTGATCCAACAAAGAAACAATAACCACAAGTGGATCTCCCATCATTGGGATCACCTCCTAAATCTGAATCAGTATAACCCTTTAAAGAAAAATCACAATTTGCATCATAAAAAAGACCAAGATTAAGAGTTCCTTTAACATATCTTAAAATTCTTTTTGCAACTTTAAAATGAGTTTGTTGTGGTTTAGACATAAATCTAGAAACCAATCCAACACTATAAGAAATATCAGGTCTAGTAAGAGTTAGATAATTTAAACTTCCTACTAATTGCCTATATAAAGTAGGATCAACAAAAGGAGTTTCCATATCAACCATTAATTTAGTTCCTAATTCACAAGGAGTAGAAACACACTTTGCATCATTCATTTTAAATCTATCTAAGAGATCTTGAGCATATTTATGTTGAGAAATAAAAATACCTTTAGGTGTTTGCCAAATTTGCATACCCAAAAAATAATGTAATAGGCCTAAATCAGTCATTTGAAATTGTTGATTGAGTTGAGACTTAACATCACTAATCAAATTGTTAGAACTAGAAGTGATAATTAAATCATCAACATATAAAATAATAATCACAATATCATCTTCACTATGCTTAATATATAAATTGGGATCATTTTTACTTCTAATGAAACCTTGAGATAGAAAGAAAGCATTGATTTTAGAATACCATTCTCTAGGAGATTGCTTTAAACCATATATTGATTTCTTCAATTTGCAAACAAGATTTTCATTACCTTCCTTAATGAAACCCAAAGGTTGGGACATATAAATTTCTTCATGTAAATCACCATTTAAAAATGCACTTTTAACATCCATTTGATGAATAGGCCAATGCATATGAGAAGCTAAAGCAAGAACTAATTTAATGGTTGGCATCTTAGCTACTGGAGCAAATGTTTCATTATAATCTAATCCTTCAACTTGAGAGAAGCCCCTAGCAACTAATCTAGCTTTAAACTTGCTAACTTCATTATTTGCATTAACCTTAGTTTTATACAACCATTTGCATGAAACAAGATTCTTACCTTGAGGTAATGGAACTAAATCCCAAGTATGATTAGCAATTAAAGTATCATATTCTTCTTGCATAGCCTTTTGCCAATGAGGTTGATCTTTAGCTTGTTCATAAGTTTGAGGATCATTTGAATTCATAATGTTAGACATCAAAGCATGATTACAATAATTTGCCTTTCTTCTTTTAGGTGGATTTTTAGCTAAATAATCCTCACTTTCTTGCAACAAATTTTTAAACCATTTTGGCATTCTTTTAGATGTAGGAGTATCATCACTAGAAGAAGAATCATGAGGAGAAATTTCAACATTTTCATCATCACTATCACTATGAGTAAGAGATGCATTAGGAGGGTTAAGAGGAGTTTCAACTTGAGGAGTATCCTCCACAACAATAACTTTATTTTGAGAAGAATCAATATTATGCACTTTAGAACAATCATGAACACCATTTTCAGCAATGCATACATCTCTAGCAACTTTAACTTTGTTAGTAAGAGGATTATAAACTCTATAAGCTTTAGAATGTTCATCATAACCAACAAAAATATGATAAGAAGATTTAGCATCTAATTTTTGCCTCTTTTGTTTAGGTTTGTGAACATAAGCAATTGAACCAAAAATCCTTAAATGCTTAAGATTGGGCTTCCTACCAGACCAAGCTTCTTCAGGAGTTATATCCTTTAAAGCTTTAGTAGGAGTCCTATTAATAATGTAAGTAGCACAAAACATAGCTTCTGCCCAAAATTTATAAGACATATTTTTAGCATGTAACATACATCTAGCCATTTCAACAATAGTTCTATGCTTCCTTTCCGCTACACCATTTTGTTGAGGTGTATAGGGAATAGTTAGCTCATGCTTAATACCAAATGATTTCAAATAACTATTAAAAGCATTATTCACATATTCTTTACCATTATCAGTTCTAAGAATTTTAAGTTTAAAACCAGATTGCCTTTCAACAAATTTATGAAATTCAGAAAATATATCAAGAACTTGATCCTTACTATGAAGAAAATAGATCCAAGTTCTTCTAGAAAAATCATCAACAAAAGTAAGTGCATACCTTGATCCTTGGATGGAGTTATTCTCCATGGGTCCCAAAAGGTCACTATGAACTAGGTGCAACTTATGAGTTGCCCTCCATGATTGACCATGTGGAAAGGGCTCCCTATGCATCTTACCACTCATGCATCCTGTGCATACAATTTTAGATGGAACAATACTAGGCAATCCATCTACCATATTAAGCTTTTGCATTAAAGCAATATTGTTAGCATTTATATGACCAAGTCTTTCATGCCAAACATTGAAATCAATGGTAGATATTAAAGAGCATCTAGATTGAGCAAACTCATAAAATTTGAACAAATTATCATTGTCTAATTTAGCATTAGCAATGACCTTGTTTTGTTTTGGATCAATAACATAGCACATATCTTTGTAAAATTCTATTTTATAATCTTGACAAAGCTTAGCAACTGAAAGCAAGTTAGTCTTTAATTCAGGAACATATAAAACATCATGCAATTTACCATTAGGAACATTCACATCTCCAATTGCTTCTACTTTACAAGTATGATTATTAGCAAGTTGAAGAGGAACATTAGATATATCAGGTTGCATAGACTCAAAAACTTCTTTATGTGAAGTAACATGTTGAGATGCACCTGAATCAATAACCCATTCAAGAGGTTGAGAAACATTAGAACTACAAGTAAAAGCACGTCTAGATTGATTTGCATTATTTTGAAACTTATTATTATTAGGTTTATTTTGATGTTGATTATTTTGCTTCATAGGCTTTTTCTCATTTTGCTTTTTAAAACAAGTATTTTGCCAATGACCATCCTTATTACAATAAGTGCAATGTGGTTTCTTAGAAGAGTTAAACTTTCTAGGATCATTGCCATTATTATAATGAGGTTTGGAATTATAATGTTGTTGTTTAGAATGAGGTTTAAAATTTTGCTTATGATTAGATAAGAAAGCATGTTCATTAGACTTAAGAGTACCAAACTGAATTAACTTAGCCTCTTCTTGTCTTAATAAATCACGAAAAATATCATAAGTTAATTGAGTAGCTAAAGAAGGAATGGCTAATTGAGCATGAATATTAGTAATGAATTGTTGAAATTGTCTAGGAAGACACTTTTTAAGAATAAGATGAATTAATCTAAGATTATCTAATTTAACTCCTAAACCATCCAAATGACTATTTAAAGCATCAAATTTCAATAAAAATTCATCCATAGATTTAAAATCAGAATACCTCAAATCTTCAAGTTGATCTTGAATTTGAATTTTTCTTGATTCATTTGTACTATCATAAATTGTTTTGAGTTTGTCCCATGCTTCATAGGCAGTTGTACATGTCCCAATGTGAACATAAAGTTCGGGTGACATGGAGATACCTATGAGACCAAGGGCTTCTTCATTTTGGAGATTCCATTTTTCAATTTCATCTTTAGATGCAGACGAACCTGGTTTAGATTTAGGATCAGTAGCTACAGCTAAAAGATGTTTAAACCTAAAAATAAAGCATATATGAGTTTTCCAAGAATGATAGTTAGAAGAATTCAACTTAATTTCAGGAATTAAAGTAGACATGATTGCAATAAAAAATTCACAACTTTATGAGAAAAATAATAACTATTGTAAATATTTGTGTACACAAAAAAGAATATCCCTCTTGATTGAATTAAATCTTAAAAAATAACCTCTTTAAAAAATAAATTGTCTAAATTTAGAATAAAATAAATCCCTTTAGATAAAATTTAAAAATACCTTTTAAAAAAATAAAATTAGACCCCTTTTAAATTAATAATATTGTTTTAAAAATGTATATCTAAATAAATTTTAATATGAATAACTAAAATTTTAAGAAACTTTAAATTAATTAAAAAATTTAAAAGCTTTATTAAAAAATTAATATAAAAATAACTTTATAAAAAACTTAAAATTTTAGAAAGTATAATGAAGAGATAAAGATCTCTTTTTAAAACCTCAAAAGATAGCAATTGAAGTGGCACTTTTTAAAGATTTAAATTTTATAAAATTTAAAACCTTTAAAATGTAAATGTATGAGGGGCGGTTATTTTAGATTTTAAAGTTTAAATTAAAAAGTGAAACAATAATTATGGGACAAACTTTGAAAAGAAATGGCGGGCTAAGATTTTAAACATGGATTTGGGCGGGCAAATAAATTGAAAACTGCATATTTAAGGGAGAAGCTCGGTTCAAGGCGGTGGTGAGTGGAGATCGCAGAGGAGGGACTGAGCAGGAGGCGGTGGGGGGGAACACAACAGCAAAGGTGAGATTATAGAAGGCTCAGCACCGGGCAGCGAGGGTCAGAGCAGCAGGGCTACGGCCCAAAAAAATAGTTTTTGATATTTAGTTTTTATTATTATATTTTGTAATTTTTTTGTTATATACAAAACATTAAAAGGTTAAATTTTTTTTGAAAAGAAACCCTGTATAAGAAAGTTGAGCCCTTAAAAAAAAAATTATTTGATATTATAAAAAAATAGATATAATGTATATTTAGATTTAAAGAATAGTTGGAACTTTTTGATCTATAAAAAATTATGAACTAAACAAGGGTTTTTTTTTTTTTTATTATTTATTTTTTTAATAATTTTTAAAATAGAAAAAACAAGGGCTAAAGCCCTTAATATTTAGGATTATATTTTTTAATTTGTTTATTTAACAAAATAATATAAATATCTAAAATAGGATATTAAATATTAAAAAAAAACTCTTCAAAAGAAATAATTTCTTCAGTAGAACAAGGGTTAAAGCTTTTTTAAATAGAATATTTGAACATGCAAATGCAAAAATAGAATTTTTTATAGATTTAGCCTGATATAGCAAAAAAAATTATAGATATATTTTTTTCTAAATATAACCCCTTTATTTGAGGGTTTTTTAAAAAATTGCATAAATTTAAACATGCATGGATTTTTTACAGTACAGATTTGCAAAAAAAGATTAGCTTTTTTTCCTAAAAAGAATTTCTGAACTAGAGTTAGAGCCACTAAAAAAAATGATTTTTTTTACAAAAAATTGAATATGCAAAAAATGGATTTTAAAATTTTTATCCAAAAATAAATAAATAAATAAATCATGCATGCAAAGTATATTGCACAAATTTGAAATTTGAAAAACTTAGAAATTTTTAGATAAGAAATCCTGCAGAAGGGTTAGAAGACAAAAAAAACAACCAAGATTAGGCACTTGCTCTTCTTCTCTTCTTTAAGAGTGTCTCCAATGGTGTGCTGAAAAATCTGGTAAACCTTCAACAATATAGCTCACAAGATATTAGTAATACCAAGCTCTGATACCATGAAAGGAAATAAAAAAGAGCAATGGAAAGTACTAATAAAGAGCAATTGTTTGAAGGAAAGAGATTACCAAATAAGTTGAAATAGCCAAACCAAGCACCACCAAAGCAAGAGAGACACAAGAATTTGTTAAGGGGAAAAAACAAGAAAAAACCCCAATATTATGAATGGAGGCAAAATGCCTAAAGAATAATACAAAGAGAGAGAGCTTCAGCCTTAGCTTGCTTGCATGAGTCTTGAAGAATGAGAGGAGAGGCACCTCAATAAGTAGAGGTGAGAATGAGGAGTTAGAATGTAACTCCCAACTCAATGAATGCCACCATTCATCTATGTGTGTGCAAAGTGTCACCTCTTAAGGAGGTGGATACAAATATTCCTTAATAAAGGAATTAAAAAAATAAGCCATCCTCACACATGTGTGAGATGACAAAAAGACAAAAGACTTGTAGGGATTCCTTTGGAATATTCCTACAAGTTAATAAAAAAATTACAATTAAAGAATAACCTTTACCAAGTAAAGATTAATCTTCTAACACAAATGACACCCAGTTTTATAGAAAAAATTGTTAAACAATCTACAACAAAATAATGGAAAGTTCGACTAAAACCTAGCTGCGCAAACTTGAAAACCCTAGGCATTGAAAATTCCACGATTTTATCCAAAAATCATAAAAAAAAGCAGAAAATCCGCTAGAAACCCTAGGCATCGTTGAGCAGATCTGAAAATTGCCAAAACACCCTCAATTTTGGATTTAAAAAACATCAAAAATGTTAGAAAAGAAAAGCCAAATAGTGGCTCATTGTCTAGTCGCCTGTCGCGGCTAGCAAAAAAGACCCTAAAAACTCATAAATATCTTGTTTAAACCAGTGATTTTGTAGGAACGATTTTCAAGCCAAAAAACCACAAATTTTTCTAGAAAAATGGTGCAATATTGCAAAAGGAAATGGTGTGATTTTTTGTGGAAAAATAAACATATGCAATTTTCCATAAAATGACTTGTGATTTTACGAAAAAATACTTGGCATGATTTTGTCAATAAAAGAAGCCACAATTTTAACTATAAATGTTGTGATTTACACCATTGTTCAAAACCCATTGTGATTTTAATAGAAACAAAATATACAAATTTTTTTAATAGAAAAAACACACAAATTTTTGCTAAGTCTTGATGCAATTCCGTATAGATCCGTATTGTGCCTTTTGGTACTTATTGTGTCATGCGTGTGTGATTCGTCACTGCCAGCAACAGTCCGTAGAAATCCATGCGTTCTCAGATCTTGAAGCTCAAAAACAACACACAAAAAGGTAATCAAGATTGCATAAAAATCTATTAATAAATAAGTAGCAAAAGCTTCCTCATATAAGATTACAATCACCTTATCCACAAAGGATAAGATTGACACCTCAGAGGATAAGATTGACAACTCATAGGATAAGTTTGATAATTCATAAAGGAAAAAGGTAAAACCTTGAGTTAACATGACTTCATTAAAGAACATTCCTAAAGTCTATCCTAAAAGCTAATTGATCATTACAATATAAAACATTACAACAGTAGGAAAGTCCATATTGGCCTATTATTCAAGTCTTGCCTATTATTCAAGTCTTGATGGGGCTTGAGAATTCACCCAAAGCGGAGACCTCCTTGAGGACTATGGTGGAAAGTTTGTTTGTCTTTGAAATCTCCATGTTAATCAATACTGCACAAAGATAACTATGTCAAAAGCACTTGTGTGCACGAAACTAAATGTAATTAACCTTTATTATTAAATCATCTTTAAAGTAGCATCTATGTGTACTGATATTAACGCAATAGATATAAGAATGTGAAGGACATGTTTATTATCTTTATGCTTCTTTTGAGTATATAGCTTGTGCATGAACACTCACACTTAACCCATTTTGCTATCTCTATAACTATCAACATTTCTTTTTTTAATCATTCTCTTATTACATCAAATTATATCTATTATATTGTGTAAAACATCCAAATAGTTGCTTTGTCTTCTCTTTATCTGGTCTGGACTGATGAATAAAATCTTTTTTCGTATACTTGGTTGGGGTCACTCTTCTTCTATTTCTGACAGCAAATGCTAAGTGGCCCCAGCTGTTACTTGGTTACATTAATGAGATCTTTCTATCCTGAGTTGGAAGCTCCGTTCCTTCTCTTATTTCCTTTGTCACGTGCCCCAAGTTTTCTCTTCAAGGGAACACTGCCAGAGACAAAGTGTACGCTTAGCACATGTTTCTGTGATGCTTGTGACAAGAATCTTTACTCAACACTTCATTTTTCACACTGCCTATATCCAATGTCAACATTTTGTTTGTCACCACGACACCTAGTTTGTTGAGTGTTCTAAGCATTTTCTAAAATGTATTTTAATCTTTGTATTGTTTTATTTTCTATTTTAAGAATGATGCCCTTCTTCTTGTTAACATTTTTGGGGAGTTTCTGGGTTAATTGTACAAATGTTCTTGACCTTAAAAATGTTGTCATATTCTGCCCTTATGGACTTAATTCCCTGTTTGAGAGTCCTAGTTTGAAGCCTCAGTCTGTGAATATCACTATAAGGCAGGGCAGTGCTGCCCTGTTCCATGTTATCTAGGTTTGTTTCTCTTGAGATTTTAGCCGATTTACTGAATTTTTGTGTCATGATGGGGCCATCTTTACTCTCACATATTTTGTGCTAGATGTTTTACATATATTGACTAATTTGTTGCTATTCTAACTGCTAGAAAGTGTTTGGGCATTTTAGTTATGTTGTGTCTGGTTTTCAGGAGAACCAACGAGCTCAAGTCAGCAGTTGACATCTCAGAGGAAGCTATTAAGCAATTTCAGAGATTTTGGATGCATTTTAAAGACAATGCATTGAAAGGTATGGTTAGAGTTTCGCTTTCATCATAAGTGATTACTTTTTTCCCAATTTGAAATGTGCTTTTGGGTTGTGAAAAGAGAATGTAATAAATCATAAAATATTAAAGAGTAATCAAAAAGTGGTCAATGTGATGGGAAAGACGCAAATATATCATTTCTAGTTAAGGAAGTGCACCAAGTATCTCCACCATTAAAGTTTAGAGAAGAAAAATGGTGCATGAACATATAGTGTCTGAAAGTGGTATGATGGAAACCAGTGTGTGCATGATGTAATGCCTAAAAATATGTAATGGTTGGAGGTCTAATATTTTGAGGTTGGAAATAATACTGATGTTCATTATCTTCAGCTGTCAACTTTTGACTGGTCCACCAAACATTTTGTGCCCTCAATACAACATTTAGTAGTAACAATTACATTACACGAGTTGGTTATTGTCAATGTTTTTGATAGCAAGTGTCTTTGTATTTTCAGTAAAAACATTTTATGAGGAAGAAATAAAAAAATAAATTATATTAATTCTCATGAATGACCAAAGTAGGTAAATGGGATTTGGAAATACTACGAGTTACAGAAGTAGTAGAGTACTAGGATTGAAAGAATCCAAGGAGTTGATGAAGCTACCATAAGTTAAAACAATAAGTTAATTCCCATGAATGACCAAAGTAGGTAAATGGGATTTGGAAATACTATGAGTTACAGAAGTACTAGAGTACTGGGATTGAAAGAACCCAAGGAGTTGATCAAGCAACCATAAGTTAAAACAATTGTAGACTACTAGGGTGAAAAGAACCCAAGGAGAAAGTAAGCAAAATATTAAACAATATTAAATAACTAGAGGGATTGAATCTAAAATAGGTGGGCTCTAGATAGAAATAGGTATGCAAAGGGAGGGGCTCTCATGGAAACACGGAGACATTAAAGATCAGAGCTTGAACACAAGGATGAAAATCAGTATCTTCACATGCCTAAATTAAAGAATTTTGCTGAAGGATGAACAGAAGTACTGCCAACCACCATAAAAAGGTGAACATAGGATCTGATAACTGACAATGTAACTGTCAGTCACTGAAAGGCATGACATACAATGTGATATTGTGTTACATCCCAAATTGAGACGTTACAATTTACCATTACTAGATAGAGTAAATGTGAATTCTGAAGGTAAATTAATGATGCTTGTACCTCGTTTTCAATATGAATGTTGTTTCATTTGATGTTATTCTTGGTGAAATACTGCATAAAGGAGAATATAAGGTTATTGATTTATGAATAATCTAACTTTTGAAATGTTTCATGTATTCTGCTTTGTTTTGAGCATATGATTCCCGTTGTCGTGACATGGTGTGCAGGAAGCAGGTTCGTACCTCCAGGCAGAGGAGAGATATCACTCGGGGAAGAACTTGGTCGGGTAAACAGTAATGGATACCAACTGGACATACACACACAAACCTTAGAACTGTGTAAGCTAAGTCATTGTTCTGGTTAAAGGTAAGTCATCTGTAGGCTTGTCTAGTATCATTAGGAGTCGTGTCTTCTTCTGAATGTGTAAACAAGTGATGCTTGCCAGTATAACCTTATAAATGATAAGTTCTGGTTAGAGGTGGATATGTGTATTTGTATATACGAATACGATATGTACAAGTACCCATAAGTACATTCATGTCGATACAAACGTATTAAGCAGATGGATATGCCATACGTATGTGTCAATATAAATGTATTTATGGATACTTATACATGTAGTATATATATACTGATATATATATACAAATATACATACCCACGGCTAACGAGATAAATGAATTATATATTGTAATGATATCTTGCCTCTGAAATTATATGAATACATATATATAAATTTACAAGTTTAATGTATAATGTAAATGAATATATATGTATTAGTATAATGTTAAGTATTTCAATATATTTAATATTATATTAAAATATTAATATAATATAGTTTAAAATGTATATAATATTATTTAAATTGATAATTTAAATAATTATGCATAAACTATATTATATAAGTATTTTAATAGAATAAACAAATATATTAAAATAAAAGATTTGTCAAAATCAAATGAAATAAAAATTAAAACATTTCAAAGCACTTTTATTAAATGCGAATGCAAATCTGGGAAGAACTTAAAAATCGCGGATTTCATAAAAATCACGAATTGCATAGAAAACGCGGATTTTTCAAATGTATTCGTTGAAATGTTAATCTTCAAATATGAGCCTGCATATATGCGCCATTTTTACTTTGAAAACTCTATTAAAATATTAAAGATTAACCAAAGCGAAATAAAGAAGAAAAAACGCGAAAATGCAGAAGGGAAAATGAAAAACGCGCAGAGAAATCGCGCGACTAGGGCCAGGCGTCAGAAAATAAATGAGATATTTCTTGCTATGCGAAAAGAATGAAATTTGGACGCCATTTGAGCAAGGAAGAAGTCAGAAATGAAACTTGGCATTTAACCTAACTGTAAAAACGCGCCGGTTGAAAGTTGTCACAGTTTTAACAGTCTGAAACAAATTCGAATTAAAATGAACTTCTTGCTGTCATACATGGAGGTCGAAACCCTCACCAGATTGATACACGTTTTTAGTTTGAAACGTTCTTCAACCTGCTGGCAGTTCTGGCGCCATAGAAGGTGGAAATCAGTTTCAACATGAACCTATAAATAAACCTGCGTTTGGCATTCCTTCACACACGAATTTGCAGTCAGTTTCTTGAGCTGTGAGTAAACTTTATTAATACTGAGAGAAACCTTACACATTTTCTGAGAACAGTATATTACCAATTGCTGAGAGACATCCCCTGTTATTCTCTTCATCACTTGTAAGTTCACAGTAAGAAGTTGAGATTACTTTCAGCTATTGAAAGTGATTAATTTCTGAGGAAGAATTTGAGAATGGTCTGAGAGTGCTGAAAGTCTTTTGTTCAAGATTTTAGGAGCTGTAAACCCATTCAAGGTCATCCCTTAAAGGAAAAGGCGAATACCAGGCATGTTTCATTCTTCATGTTGTTAAGCATACTTCTTGTTAAATAACTAAAAGAATAAAATGCTGAATGTACACATTAGGGAATTGCATTGAGTTCAATACTTCAGTTAAGATAAACAAAGAAATGATTCTATGTTGTATCATGTAAGTAAATTACTTAAAAGAAAGGCTAATGCATGTTCTAATCTATTGAAGAGTAAATTATATAAATTGGTAGACGGATTTACTAATCTATTGAAGAGTAAATTATATTAATTGGTAGACGGATGTACTGATCTATTGAAGAGTAAATTATATTAATTGGTAGACGGATTTACTGATCTGTTGAAGAGTAATTTGCATTATTGACTCCATATAAGGAGTGTATGTTTGAATATAGCTCTTTAAATACTAAGGAATGAAATGAGGGTATTTAATAAGTTACCGATCACAACTAGTTGAAGATTAACTTAGTCAAGTTATTAAAAGCTCCTAGGATGAGAAAGTCCCGTATAACGGAGTTAGTTGTGAGTACTTGTTAAATTGTTCTCCATTCTAGTAGTTAGATTGTTGTAGGAAGTCTAGGGTACGGACTACCCCGATAGACCAACCTACGCGTAGGGTAAGATAGCCTCAAGTCAAGTTGAACCTGGCTAGTGTATGTGACAAATGACCTATGTTCTTCATTGAACGTAACACTTTGGCCAAAGTAGTGTAAGGAACCATTTAGTTGTTGTACTACACTGTCAGATCACCGTGATTCCGAAATACAACCTAGTTTGTGATTTGCCGTTAGCACGAAAACTAGTTTTGTAGAATCACAGCACTATGTCCAGTTGGTAGTCGTTAAGGGTTACCCAACCAATCTCTTCTTCGAAGGGAGGGCCGTTCATTGCAAAATGATCGTGCGGGGGACCGCATTATAAGTCCGTGGATGGCGGAAAAACGCCCGAGTGATGTTTCTCCTCCTCAGCAAGCGGCCGATGTACCAAGATTTGAAAGGACGGATTCCTAGACCTTCTTACTACTATTTGTTCTAAAGCTCATTGGAGCTATGTTAGTTAAGGTACGTATTCTTGTTTCATGTACTTGTGAAGTTATTATATTGAAATGGAATCTTTGTTGTATATTAATATGGCAATTTGTTCATGTTTTGTCAATAAAGAAAAAGAAAAATTCTATTGCAATGACATGATTAACTCGTTTACATACTTGTAGGATGTAAATTATGAAAATTTTAATTTTACCGAAGGGTCGGGCTGTTACATTATTCTATAGAAAGTTCCTAAGCCCGGGTCTTGGTTGGATAGTTCTAGGAGGAAGTAGAGAAGTCCCTAAAATCTCTCTTAGCACTCAAAGGCAATAGCCTCTACAGGTAGACAGAGAACTGGTAATATATGTGATTGTAATTGCACTAGGTAATTGCAATTCATCTGCTTCGTTTATATTATAGAAATGAGGTACAAGTTATGGTTTTATATTTGCATCCAACGTTGGTTTCAGGTTATTCAAACATACACAACAATGAGGAATATAAATGACATAAAAATATATCAGAAAACAAAACAATCTATAGGAAGATAAGGGATTACTGTGAAAAAACCAACTGTGTAAACTTAACAGTCAAATGAAAGTGTACTAATATAAGTGATTGTAATTGCATTGGGTAAGTGCAATTCATTAGCCCTATTTATATGGTTAAAATAAGCTACAAGCTATGGTTTTATATTTGCTACAACGTTAATTTAAGGTAATGTAAAGACCCAAGTCTGATTTTAAAAAAAAAATACTGAATTCTTTGATCTGGCATTTCGTCAAACACTTGGCATGGAGTTCACTGTTTGAAGATTTTGAATGTGTTTGCTTTGGAAGTGTTTAGGTAAGTAATAGAATCATATGACATGCTCTTTGCATTCATTCATATACAATAAACATTCATGATACTCGAAAGGCATTATAACAAACACTTATCCTACATTCCATTTACAACAAAGAGGCAAAAATATAAAATATGCAGTGGCTGCTATAAGAACAGATAGCGGAGATAAATTTAATTATTTTCCTGATCTCATACAATTTGCAATGATCTTATATATCTGCAGTTAATATTCAATCGCCCAAGTTCACTAGCCAAGAGTTGTCTATCCTCAACGCCACCTCCATACTTGCCGAGAAGCTGGTCAGTGACTGTGCTAGCAATAACAGTGAAATTTCACACTTGCCGTGCCCTCACACAACTGCAGATAACTCCGAAATAGACCCACAACTCTCTCAGGAAAGATGGCGGCTAGCGCACACAACCCCAAATGCCTTAGTCACAACTCCATACAACTCGTGGTATTCGAGTGAAGTGCCTAGGAATGGAGGCTCTATGATTCCTCTAGAACTCTTGTGCTCAGCCACAACAATACTTATGTTTAGCAAGAATTATCATTCATAAAATGGTGTCACACAAATAGTCTCCTCACTTTGTATTCATTTTCCATTCATTGTGCCTGTAATCTACATGTAAACATTTGAAAATAATAGATAAATTAGTCCTCCAACAATCCTCCACAAAATCTATCAATTTTGTTTTGCTTGTCAAGACTTAAGAAAATTGCCAACAAACCCTTCTATTCAAAATTGGAAATCCAAACAATAAAGCTTGTTTATAGTTCCTAAATGAAATCACTTGCAAACTCTTTTAGTACAAATACAAACTTGGCTTGGATCTGCCTCTAAATTTGTAACTAGAGTTTTCGTTTCCACAATGTTAATCCTTGGTTGGAACCACACCGCCTTTCGAGTTTTTGTTTGTCAAGAAACCTTCGGGGTTTTCGTTCCTCCAGTGAGAAATTTGGCCATAGGCACAAATCTCGAAAAGATAAAACTAATATTCTTCTAAATAGTGCAAATGAGCTCACGAAACTTCTTTTATAACATTTTTTGAAGCTTTTGAAAAGATATAATATAAAGTCACTTTATAAATTTGTTAGCGAATGAAATGGTTCAGGATAAATATGCTAAAAAATGAGTGACTCTCAAACCCAGATTTAGCACTAGTGTAAATCTGCTAACAGCTCTGAAAAGACCACAATTGCATTTGTGGCTTTTCTCTGAATTTTGTCTAGGTACAACTCCCTCACTAGATTTTCAATGAATTTATCTAATCTAATGAAAACGGGTATGCTTTTAACCAGAAAGTAGGCAAGGTGACCAACGTTAGTTCATAAATATGAAGCCAACATGGGAAGCATAACCAAAGCCATAAATGATCAATCCAAAGATTGAAAACCTATGACTATCCAATCAAAAACTAAGATCAGACTGCAATAAATGAACACTATACAACTTATCTTTCAAGGAAGACACTAGTATATCGCACGTGTAATCCAAAGATCAACATACTAAGTATCATTAAATTCATAACACACAAATTATAAATCATTATAGTTTGAAATAAATTCTAAATCCCTCTCGATAACACCACAAGGTGTATATTCGAAAAGCCCCTATTTTCTTCCACACTTTCAAATTTATAGTAAAGCCAACACCACTGGAATATCGCCAAAGCCGTTACTAAATTAGTGGCATTCTTGTTTCTCCAGCGTTTCTTGAGAATTGCTTAAATCAATTGGAAGAATCAATCTTGGCAGAGGAATAGACATCGACAAGAAAAACCGATCTTGATCTCATCATGTAAGAATCCAGGTGACTCTCAACCCCAAACCCTAACTGAATTCACTGAATTTGTTTGTTTTGTAGTTTTTCTGTGTTTTTGATGGTTTTTTTGCATAAAACAGGAAATGGCGATTTTGCTCTAAAAATGTTTAAAAATCCATAACAAATCTAAAGACAGTAAATAAGCTTTGATATTGCTCAGAGAAAGTAGGCACATATATTTATTAACTTTCCAGATCACATACAATGTAAAAATCGAAGAAATGAATGAAATATGATTTTATTTCAAAGGAACCTGATTTCCCTTGCAGGCGCCAGAAAACAGATAAGAATGGTACGGCTAGATGAATAGATGAATCTCCAAACTCTGAAGGCGATGCAGAGGCTCCAGATAGCCTAGGCACACCAGATCCAGTCAACAGAAGATGCTAAATGAAGGCGTATTTCCCAAGGATGAAATGTACGGCCTTGCTGGTACAAATCTGTACGGCCCAACAACAGCACTTAATATGGTACGGCTGCAATGAATGAAGTACCAGATCTCTGCAATGTAATCTCTGTTAAGTCGCCTCAACCCACTGATGAATAATATCTCCAAAAACTCTGCCTGAATCGATCAATAAGCTCAAACTGTAACCTCTGTGTGAAGTCACCAAGTAGACAATCTTCAACTGGTATTGCATAGTCTCAGTATGCCAAATTCTGAAGAGGTATCGTTCTCCAAAATCGTTCGTCTACTGAAACCCTAGGTTTTGCAAACTTTAATGCTCAAAGCAAAAAGAAGACAAATTGAATAATCAAGACATAAGAGTTCGATTTGTCTTTAGTTGTGAATATATAGCTTCTTTGAAAATTCGACCCAAAACCTCTTTTTAATAATCATTTAATTAAATGATTAAATACGCCCTTTTGACTTAGGAGAAATAAAATAAATAATTGGCGCCCATCATTAATGAATAATTACTTATTCATTATATTAATTTCTCACTTTATTATAAAGTATAATAAATTCTTTATAATACGCCTTTTTATTAAATATTTAAATAAATTAATAAAGTGACTTTACTATAAAGTCAAAAATATTAATTATTCAATAAATCATTAAATACACCGTTATTTCTCCATCTGACCGTCAAACTGATGAACTGGGTCGACTCTCAGCTAAACAACCGAACCAGGTGCCCTTGCCCAAAATAGCAGCTTCCGTCTGTCAGACTTTCTAAAAATAGAAAGTCTCTGAAAAACCACTCTGAAGGATTCTGCGAAGGCCCAACCTGAAACAACTGCAACAATGAAGCTCCAGAACACTAGGTAACTGCCTCAATTGATCCTCTGCACACATCTGTCAGCCTACGAGCATCGAAATAAAGGCTAACCACGTATCCAGATGCACTGACTAGGATGCGGACATCACAGTCCGCCCTCCCTGAAATTGCTTGTCCTCAAGCAATCTCAACTCTGGATGCTGTAAAATCTCCTCTGACTCCCATGTAGCATCCTCAACTGGAAAATCTCTCCACTTGATCAGATATTCCCTGATCACCCGCCTCCAAAGGTGTCTCTCTCTCATCTTGAGGATGGCCTCAGGTACCAGTATCAATTTCCCTTCATCATCAAGGGGTGGCAGAACTGGAGAGGGTATCACATGCTGACCCAATGCCTTCTTCAGGCGAGAAACGTGAAACACGTTGTGAACCCTGCTATCTGCTGGTAAGTCCAATTCATAAGCAACCTCGCCCACTCGTCTGACAACACGAAATGGACGATAGTAACGAGGCTTCAGCTTCTCTGCCCCACTCTTCCGCAGAGTAGATTGATGATACGGCTGCAACATAAGGTACACCATATCACCCATTCAAAGGAACGCCAACTCCTCTTCTCTCGACAAGATACCGCTTCGGGCCGATTCTCAGGTTCACCAGATATTGTTCTCCAGAGACCTCAAAATGTCCCGCCACACTGCATCATATCCTCTCGCGACTCAAGACTCGCTATCACTCAATATCAGATCCAAAAGATTGGGCGCCTCATACCCATACAAAGCCATGAAGGGTGTCATCTGTATCGTCATGTGGTGAGTAGAGTTATAACAATACTCACAGAGGTATATCCACCTCACCCAAGCTCTCTGCTGTCCAGCTATGTAATTGCGCAAGTAACCTTCCACCCACTTATTGACAATTTCCGTCTGTCCATCTGTCTGCGGATGGTAGTTGGTACTCGGTGTCAGTTTGGTCCCATAGAGCCTAAACAACTCTTGCCAAAAGTTGCTCACGAACCGACTGTCTCTATCGCTGACTATCGTCCGACGCAACCCACATGCAAACCTAATACCAAGAAAAGCTCATAGTCACATGTTGTGAATGTAGTAATCGAAGAAGTGTATATTTAGTCAATCGATCAACCACCACGTAGATGCAATCTTTACCTTGGCTTCGCAAACCCGTGATAAAAGTCCATTGATAACACTCCCACTCGGCCGTATCTAAGTGGGTCGAGCAATCTAGCAGATAAGTGTGTTCTCGCTGTTCGGCCGGCAAACAAACACTCTCAAACATACCGAGAACATCGCCAGCCCTCCAAGTAAACCGCTCCCCTAACCAAATTATATGTTTTAGAAGTAGCCGGATGGTTCGCTTCATAGAAGATCGCGAAAGGTTTCAAACTATAGCTCTCAACTCGTGACCGAATCAGAAAAATCCGCCCTTTGTAAATGATCAGGTCATCTACAATGGTGTACCTGCTATCCTGCTCTGTCCTGTCAACAATGCTAGAAGCCCATGGGTTCTTAGCATACTCTGCAATAATCCGATGCCTCCAATCCTCTGAGATCTGTGCCATGGCATTCAACTGAGGTCTACGAGACAAGGCATCAGCTACAACATTCTGCTTCCCCTTAATGAAGGTGATGCCAAAGTCATACGACTGCAGTTTGCTGACCCATTTTTGCTGCCTCTCATTTAGGTCTCGTTGTCCAAGGAAGTGTTTCAGGCTATTATGGTCTGTACGGACACTGAATTTGCTGCCTACCAAGTATTGCCTGAACTTAGCCAAAGCATGCATAATGACTAACATCTCCTTGTCATAAATGCTGTAGAACCTCTCAGGACCCCTAAGCTTTCTGCTCTCAAAAGCAATAGGGTGTTGCTCCTGCATCAAAACGGCACCAATGCCCTCTCCTGAAGCATCGCAAAACAAATCAAATGACTTCGTAAAGTTAGGCAATGCTAGCACTGCACATGAAGTCATGATCACCTTAAACCGATCAAAGCACTCCTGCGCCTGTGGTGACCAAGTAAAAGCCCCCTTCTTTGTCAAATCAGTAAGGGGTGCGGCGTGACGTGAGAACCCACTAACAAATCTCCTGTAAAAAGCACACAACCCAATGAAGCCTCTGAGCTGCGTAAGGTTCTTAGGTACCGGCCACTCAACTATTGCTCGGACCTTCTCAGGGTCCATACTCACTCCCTTGCCACTGATGATGTGCCCCAGATACAACTCCTCCATACCTAGCTCACACTTGGATTCCTTGGCATAGAAAAACTCATTAGCCAAGATACCCAAAACTGCGTCTAAGTGAGCTAAATGCTCCTCCCATGATCTGCTATATACCAGTATGTCGTCGAAGAAGACCAATACAAATCTCCGTAGCTGAGAACTGAAGACTCTGTTCATAGTAGCCTGAAAGGTGGTAGGTGCATTGGTTAGACCGAAGGGCATAACCAAGAACTCGAAGTAACCGCAATGACACCTGAAGCGGTTTTCTCAATATCCTGCTCCCTCATCTAAATCTGGTGGTACCCAGATCTCAAATCAATCTTCGTGAAGAAGATAGCACCATGTATCTCATCAATCAACTCATCGATGTGTGGTATAGGGTACCTATTCTTGATTGTCCTCTTGTTGAGCTGTCGGTAGTCTATGCACATCCGAAGTGATCCATCCTTCTTCTTCACCAGTACAACCGATGAAGCAAAACGTGACTTGCTAGGTCTAATATGCCCCATAGCTAACAACTCATTGATGGTCTTCTCTATCTCATCCTTGAGTCGTTTCGGATGTCTGTAGGGTGTGATCATAATGGGCTTTGTGCCCTCCTCCAACTCAATGATATACTCCGTGCCTTTGTCTGGAGGTCTACCAGGTGGAATGTCACTAAACACCTTGGAGTGTTTAGTCCTCAATATCTGAATGTCAAGGTGGTACTCACCCTTCTGCTGCTCCTGCTGTGCTGGCATCAACATACACTCTGCAGCCCAGTCAATCATATCATGATGAATGAGTCTCTCCATCCGCCTGAACGAAACCATCCTTAGATTACTGTCTCTAATGGCCTTGATGACATGAGGTCTCGCATCAACCTTAAACTTCATCTCCATGTCTCGCAAATTGAGTGTGAACTCACCCAAATCGTGCAACCATGCCATCCCTAACACCACATCAATATCTCCCATGTTAACAACATAGAATTCAGTCTTGAACTCATAGTTGTTCAGTCGCATCCGAAGATCAGTAATCTTTCGGTCACATCTGAGGGTGTACCCATCAGCCACCTTAACTCGAATACCCTCAAACTGTTCTGTCTGAATACCACGTCTCTCTACCAGCCGTGCATCAATGAAATTATGTGTGGCACCCGTGTCCAGTAAAGTGATCACCTTCTGACCTGCTAGGAGCCCGCGAAGTCTAAACGACCCATCTCTCTGAAGGCTAGTCAAATGGGCTTCCTGTAGCTTCCTTCCTCCTTCGTTTTCACCCTCATTTTCGGACCTGTCATCATCTAAATGCTTGGAATCAGCTTGCTGATCTAACAGATCTGATTGCTCTTCGCCCTCATAAAACCATTCCATCTGATTATTTTTGACCTTGGGACGAAGTGGGCATACATGTTTTTCATCGTAGGGTGCCTTGCACCAGAAACACAATTTTTTCTTCCGCAAATCGTTCAGTGTTTCTCTGTCAAAGGGTGGTGCATTCTGTCTCTTAGGATCCGGTTGATCCCTCCTTCTGTCAAAGGGCCTATTCCTATGAAAAGACCTATTAGGCCTCGTGTAGGGTGTCGAACCTGAAGTGAACTTGCTGTGAGGTGCTGCAAGCTCCATGTTCCGCGCCTTCCTCATGGCTTCCTGAAGGGTAGGAGGATCAAATGCCTTGACCCAACCTCTCATAGGCTCTGTCAAACCCTCGACGAAGAGTATAACAAGTCTCCGCTCTGAAATGCCTGTCACCATGACTGCAACCTTCTGAAACTCACTGACATACGCATCCAAGCTACCTGTCTGTCTGAGCTGAGCTAGCTCTCTGAAGTAGAGTTCCGGATCTTTCTTATCAAAACGCTCTATGAGCCTGCTAGTGAACTCCTGGTAGGTAGTAACTGCATGATGGCCAAGTGTGTACATGCCATGATGCCACCAATCATGCGCCAGCCCATCAAGATGCAAAGTAGCAAACTTAATGGCCTCATCCTCCTGCATAGGTCTCAGTGAAAGGTAATTGTCCAACTTCTGGACCCAAGACCTCGCTGATGTCTTATCAGAGCCATCAAAGTATGGCAAGGTGATCTTGCTGACCGCATACTGCAAATCCCTGTTCACATGTGGCTATGGCTGCTGATGCTGAGGAGTTCTACGGTCAAATCTGCCTCCTCCTCTAGGTTTATGAACATCCATAAACTCATGAAAAGATAATGCCTGCCTGATCTCAGGTGCCAATGATAGGTACTCACCGTGAAACCTAGTCACATCTGCTACTGACATGCCATTATGCGGCTGAAACTCCTGATGATGCCCCTGCTGCTCTGCCCCCGGAGTCGGAGGTGGGGTCTCTCTGGGTAAGAATGTAGGCTGTCCAGGCCTACGCTCATGATAGATCGGTGATGGCTGTCGTGGTGCTGATGCCAAAGGCTGATCCACTCCTGCAGTCCTGCTCGACTGTCCGATCTGAATATAATGTGGCTGTGATGGAGTATACTGCCTAATAGTGCCCATCAACTGGGACATCATGTCCATCATGTTATCATGCCTGCGTCTAAACTCCTCATCAGTAATATCACCCTCTGCATGTGCTTTCCCTAAATCCCTATGTGTCTCTGCAGGGATCTCACGGTCTGCCATTAGGGTTGCAACACTGTTCTCGCTGCTGTTGGAGCTAGATCTGTGAATACCCAATAACTCCTGACACTGTCTCACCTTCAGGAATAGGTGGACCTGTCCAATCCTCAACTCTACCTGTTCCTGTACCCTTGGTATAATGAATAATGTCTCTACTCATGAAAAAGCAACCAAAAAGCACTCTGTATTCTGAAAAAGCAACTGAAAAAGCACAGGATGGCAGGAAATCTGTGCTCTGATACCACTGTAAGAATCCAGGTGACTCTCAACCCCAAACCCTAACTGAATTCGCTGAATTTGTTTGTTTTGTAGTTTTTCTGTGTTTTGATGGTTTTTTTGCATAAAACAGGAAATGGCGATTTTGCTCTAAAAATGTTTAAAAATCCATAACAAATCTAAAGACAGTAAATAAGCTTTGATATTGCTCAGAGAAAGTAGGCGCATATATTTATTAACTTTCCAGATCACATACAATGTAAAAATCGAACAAATGAATGAAATATGATTTTATTTCAAAGGAACCTGATTTCCCTTGCAGGCGCCAGAAAACAAATAAGAATGGTACGGCTAGATGAATAGATGAATCTCTAGACTCTGAAGGCGATGCAGAAGCTCCAGATAGCCTAGGCGCACCAGATCCAGTCAACAGAAGATGCTAAATGAAGGCGTATTTCCCAAGGATGAAATGTACGGCCTTGCTGGTACAAATCTGTATGGCCGAACAGCAGCACTTAATATGGTACGGCTGCAATGAATGAAGTACCAGATCTCTGCAATGTAATCTCTGTTAAGTCGCCTCAACCCACTGATGAATAATCTCTGCAAAAACTCTGCCTGAATCGATCAATAAGCTCAAACTGTAACCTCTGTGTGAAGTCACCAAGTAGACAATCTTCAACTGGTATTGCACAGTCTCAGTATGCCAGATTCTGAAGAGGTATCGTTCTCCAAAATCGTTCGTCTGCTGAAACCCTAGGGTTTGCAAACTTCAATGCTCAGAGCAAAAAGAAGACAAATTGAATAATCAAGACATAAGAGTTCGATTTGTCTTTAGCTGTGAATATATAGCTTCTTGGAAAATTCGACCCAAAACCTCTTTTTAATAATCATTTAATTAAATGATTAAATATGCCCTTTTGACTTAGGAGAAATAAAATAAATAATTGGCGCCCATCATTAATGAATAATTACTTATTCATTATATTAATTTCTCACTTTATTATAAAGTATAATAAATACTTTATAATACGCCTTTTTATTAAATATTTAAATAAATTAATAAAGTGAATTTAATATAAAGTCAAAAATATTAATTATTCAATAAATCATTAAATACACCGTTATTTCTCCATCTAACCATCAAACTGATGAACTGGGTCGACTCTGAGCTAAACAGCTGAACCAGGTGCCCTGCCCAAAATAGCAGCTTCCGTCTGTCAGACTTTCTAAAAATAGAAAGTCTCTGAAAAACCATTCTGAAGGATTCTGCGAAGGCCCAACCTGAAACAACTGCAACAATGAAGCTCCAAAGTTAGGTAATCGCTTCACTGATCCCTTCACAGACACATCCGCTACCCACGGTATCGGGGAAATAATAGGCTAACTAATGCATGCAGCTGGCGCTTGACTAGGATGGGGACAATATCACACCATCAACAACAATGACCTTTCACACAACCAAACAATTAATGCAACATCTAGGAATATCAAGCAGTAGCACGTGTATGTTGCTTGATGGGAAATTGTAATTTAAACCAGCTCAAATCAGCCATAAATTAGGACTAAATTGTCATCTCATCAAACTTAGGAGAACACACCAATGTCTAACCAATCTTCTATAAATTCAACCAATGTCACCTTTCTTTGTCAATCAATAGCATCAAACATGGCAAGTTCTCATAGTGACGGTAACTCTACCAATGACTACATTGTCTTGGAAGAGATCGAATGCAGTCTGTTGTTTAGGCATATATCGGACCAGCTGAAAGAGGTTTCCATGGTGTAGAGTGAGATAGAAGAAGTGCTCCGCAACATTCTGGGAAAGGCATTCTTGAGCCAAGCCCATGTACACAACACAACCATGTTGGAGCATTTCATATATACAATCATCAGGACTTCTAGTTGTCACGACTAGGGTGTGAGAACACTGGAGCACCTAGTAAAGCCCGAGTTTCATCATCGAGTCAATGTGGCGATCAACAGGTTTAACCACTACCCTCGGAATGGATTGATAGCTAACGCCATCTGCATTACAGGCTCACTTTAGGATGAGACATTATGAAGTCAGGCTCTTCTCACATAGGAGTCGTGAAGAAATGTGTTGTAAATCTAAACCAAATTTTTGTTTCATTAAGGCATTTTGCATTTTAAAGTCTAAACCTTGCTAAAATGTTGTAAAATACCGCTTTAAGTAATGTCAAGTATGGTTTTGTCAGCTAGTTTGTCAACAAAGTTAGTTATATTGAACAAAACTGGGCGAGATTCAAAATGAAGATCTTCACTTCATGGAGGAGCATCTCACTTACCTGCGATTTCATTGCGTGACGGTCATTTCAATGATCGAGACGTAGTTTTCAAAGTGATCAAATCATTGAGATTTTTCGTGAGGAAAAGCCTCAAAGTGCAAGTATAGCCTGTTTTGAGGTCAAGATCTGTCTAAAGTGCTCAAGCATCCAAATAATCTCTTTCTCAGACCACTGGCTATCCGTCGAGCTATCCAGCGAGGCGTTCCGAGACTCACAACTCCAGTTATTCGCGACAGAAGTCAAAATCCCTAAATTTTAGGAGATGGAAATTTTGTTCTTTTCAGGCAAAAGCGCGCCTCTAGCCTGAGGGCGCCCATTTCAAGGCAGGGGTAAATCTTGTCAGTTTCGTTGCCGAAGACATTCAATTTGTTCACAGCTAGTCTGCTTATCCGACGAGATATCAAGCATAGTCATCCGACTCTCAGAGTTCAGGCGGCAGTCGTCCGAAGATCAGCCTAAAATGGAGTTTTCACGTTTTCGAGCTTCTCCGTTTTTGCCCAGTGCAAGTACAAGCCAGAGGCGCTAGCTTAAAGGACCCTCCAGATGCCAGAATTTGTAGACGGAATCTTCATGACATCAGTAGTATTCTAGTCCAGCTCCGCGATGCATCATTCAGCTTGTCGATCCGACGTTCCTGGTGGTCGTGGCGGAGATTCTACCAAGCACGTAATTTTACGGGCGGAACCAACAAATGGTTTTCAGTGCATTTTTATGGTCTTAAGGCGCCTAGCCTTTAGACTGGTCAGATGAGCCTGTTCGCGTTCGAAGTCTTCACGACTATTGAGCGTTATCAATTTATCTATCCAACGAGCATAGCCGTCAGCCTTCAGCATTTGGCAGTCGCTCGTGCGTGTGAGGTCTTTGGTGTCATATTTCAAGGTGAAAACGTCCGAAAAATGGCTAAGTCTGGGAGCGGTAAACATATTAAAAATACGCACTGGAGAATTTGAGGTCTTAGAAGCAGTTTTCTTACCTCGTTACCTCCAGTGACTTCTCTTGAGGGCCCTCCTGGCTGTCCGTTAAAACAGATAACGCTTGAATCGGGTCATCCCAGCTCCAGCTATCAGCTGTCAAAGTAGGGTATTTTGACGACGTTTGATTTTCGCTGAAATGTCCAGTGCAACCTTTGAGTCGGGCGCTTTCTTTTGAGGCCCCTAACACGCCTTTTAGTTGTCGCGGTGGAGCGGGCCATCTGATGTCATGGAATATTCTACCATGCTGCAGCTTCATTCTCGTATCGCCAGGTTCACTATTCAACCGCCGCTGCCCGCTGAAGCGCCGATGGCGCTTTAGGAAATGGCTTAAGTCCGAACCCGTAAAACGATGACCAAAAGCGCCTCTAATTTTTCAAGGGTTAAATGATGGATTTTGCGCTATGTCTCCCCAACAGCATTTCTTCCTTGTTCGCAGGGCTTTCCGTTGATTATCTCAGATCAGTCTCAGCATCACCCGGTCATCCGGAAATCAGTGTCGAAGTTGGCCAGTCGCGACAGTGCTGTCAGCTACAAAGTAGGGATTTAATCAAAAACGAAGTATCTTGAGCAAATGGACGCCTATATGCTCAAGTGATGACTTTTCGAAGTCGTTGAATCACGACGATGAATCTCAGAGCTTCATCAGTGTTGTTAACTGAAGTTCAGAATATGTCTATTTATGGATGGCATTTTCTATTTTTGGCGCCATTGCATGATAATAAAGATTTTATTATTATTTTCAAATTTGAACTTCCGGTCAGTGGCAGTCAAACTGAAAGGCAACCAATCAGAGATCTTCTATTCTTGTCAGGGTTTTGAATTCTTGCAGTTGCTCAATTGGTGCGAATTTCTTCTTATTCAAGTATGGCGTCATCATTTGTTATTCACAGAGCTTTCAATAAAATTCGTATTTTTCAAAGAGAAAATTCAATCTCTAAGAGAAATTCGCAATTTTCAAAGCTAATTCATATTTTCAAAAGAAATCGAATTTTGTTAATTTTCAAAGCAAATTTCAAGAGAAGTTCGTATTTCTTCAAGAAGAGAAGGCGCGCATCTTTAAGGATATTCATAGTTTCAAGCAAATTCGCAAATTCTTCAGATAATCAAAGGCGTATTTCAAATTCTCAAAGGTGTATTCATTCAAATAGCAAATTCGCAAATTCCTCCAGAGTTCAAAGGCGAATTATTAAATTCAAGATAAATTTGTATTTTCTCAAGATAATTTCAAAGGAAATTCGAATTTCTTCAACAAAGGCGCAAATTTCAAGAGGAAAAATTCATGGTTTTCAGAACAAAGGCGAATTCTTCCAATTCAAAGGCAAATTCTTCATCAACAATCATTGGCGAAGACATCAAAACATTTTCTTTGCAGGTGCAAGTCAAAATTATCAGCAAACTTTAGACAAGATGGCGATTTTAGCAGAAGCAGAGCACTGAAAACTTCTTTCTTCTGTCTTAAATTCTTCTATTTCTCTTCTTAAATTCTTTCGCATGTTTGAAGAATTGGCAACTTTTGGCAAAACAAATCATCTGGGTTGATTCAGAATAGCTTCCTCGAGAAAACCCATGTGCCAGAATTTTTCAGGAAAATTTACTCTAGAACATCAGTTCTCGAGGCTCTAATTTTCTCAACTGAAAATTCCTTGCATGGTCGAGTAGAAGTCAAATTTTCGTAAATCTGACATTCTGGGTTGTCTTAGAATCTTCTTCCGGACAAAACCCATATCTCAGATTTTCGCCGAAAATAACTCTTCGAAGGGCTATTTTTAGCCTCAGCAAGCTATTTTTAGTTTTCCAGAAAAGTGGTCAGAATATAGCCGTGTTCACAGTCAACAGGCGAGTTTTTCAGAGAACAGTACTCACAGATTGAATTCAAGACCAAATTGGTTTTAATTCATGACTTCATCAGAAAAGCTGAGACCGATTTGTATCAAGCTGCAGAAGAGATAGTCGCCATCACTTCAGTTACGGAGCCGCCAAAGCTATAAGTCAGTGAAATGCTGGTTTGAGTGTGCAAAGATTGCGAAGATTGCTCAAGTTGCTGACTTTCAGATGCTGATGCAGTTGACAGCCTCGTTGAGGGATTGTTTGCTCGAGATCACGCATTTGTAGATTCTGCTTCTACCTTCGTGATGAGCATTACACATTGAGTAATCTTGAGGCATTCTTTCTGTTAACTGGCCGTCGACAATCCTGTGTCTTCCCAAGCAGTTTGCTTAATAAGGATCGCATGTTTCGCATTAATTGTCCATTTTAGATTAGATGTTTCAACAACCGTGGTAGTTTCCCAAATAGATCAGAGAAGTTTACTTAATTAGGTTTCATGCATTGCTTGCATGCATTGCAAGAATCAGATGACACAAGGTGATTTTAGGGTTCCCTACACCTTGATGTATATAAATAAGAGATTTTGCTCATTTGTAAATAACTTTTGCTTAAGAGAGAAATATATGCTGCGCCTACCTTGCCCTCAATATTGCTCTTTTTCGTATTTGTTCATGTGTCTTCACTATTGCAATTGATTGTTATACCACATAGGGTTTCGAGAGATTGTGATGCTGAATTCTTTCCATAGATTAGATATATCTGTTTGAACATCTTTATCATTGAAATCAATTGTTATACCACCTAGGGTTCCAAAAGATTAAGGTGATAAGGTTGTTTTGTGTTAATTTACCATTGTGATCGATCGTTATACCACCTAGGGTTTCGAGAAGTTGCAGCGATAAATCTGTTTTGTGAATCTTTATCAATATAATTGAAGGTTATACCACCTAGGGTTTCGTGAGATTATAAAGATAAAGGTTGTTCTGTGAAGGCTTTGCTGATTCGATCAAGTGTTATACCACCTAGGGTTTCATAAGATCGTCTTAGTAAATTCTTAAATCTGTTGTGCCCAATAAGTTGGTTTAGATTGAGATGATAGTTGTGCCACCTTGCCTTCAAGTAGAGAGTCTAAACTCGTTTATCGTCTGATAGTCATCCCTGCTCCATTTCCTCATGCTCTGTTTTCTTGAGGAAACTGGATAGATTTAAAGTAGTTAGCTTAGTTGTAGTTAATGATCTGCAAAACCAGAAAATCCTTAGCTGCAACGTTCTTGGTTTTCTTAACCTTGTGCCTCTTCCACTGAGAACAAAAAGATAGGACTTAGATTACTTCTTTTTCATGCATTCCAAAGACAACGAGGGAGCTTCCCCTCCTAATTTGAAGAGCACTCATTGCGTAGTGTACATAGCTGTCCGTACAAACCTGCACTCCAGGTGTTAGATTTTACCAACAAAATGATATAGAACTCTTTGTGCAATTCCTCCAGTCGTACGAGAATCTACTGTCACCAGCCCAAGTTGAACGCCTCCAAACTGTTAATGAGGGCATTTGTGTCTTGATATTTGCCCTATGTGCCTGAATGGAAGGGTCTCCTTTTGTCTTTTGCCCACGACATGAACTTCTGTAGTCGAATTAGACAATTTTGTAGAGCCAATGCAATGTAAAAACGTTTATATATATAAATAAAACATTTCTTTTGATATCACTTTGCTTTTGTATGCATGGCTTCATTGGTTTCTTGTTCATATCATATTTGAAAATGCTGGTTTCCTTTTCTGTATAATGCACGGGTTATGTGAATTAGGCTTGCTGTTATTCCATTAATCACTAAAAAGCTTTTGAGCGACAAAATGGATAGTTCACATAACTTAATAAAACACCGCCTAAGTTTCAAACAGTCTAAAGAATACCGCCCAAAGGAATAACTTGCGGGAGAAGTTTCTAGATTCCGACACATGACAAGTCATCACTAGGTTATTAACACACATACACCCACTTTTGAAGGAACGACAAGTTTGAAAACGGTAAGAAAACACCGCCCAGTGAGAGTCAAACAATATAATCGGTAAAATGAGAGGTTTGAGGAACAAACAAAAACCTCACTTGAGTTGAAGAAAGACAACAAAAGGCCGCCCAAACACAAGTTTAGGCAAAGGACTTAGGCAAAAGGAAAGACAAAAAAAGAAAAAGGGGTTCTGTTTATGGGTAACAAAATTAAATAAGCCTTATATATCCTTGGAGACTGATTTATTTTATTATTTAAACATTCCCAACAACAAAAATAATATGTTAAAAAACATCAAAAAGTGTTTCTAAATTGTGTGCCACAACCCTAACCTTGATGGCTTATGGGCCCCATCCAAACCCGAAACACTCACAAAATACTTATAAATAGGCACGTAAGCCTCATTTCAAATCACTCCCATTTTATCAACAAGTTGCAAGAGTGGGAAAGATTGCAGGTGAGGGCATTAGGATTTAGGAATAGTGAGAGTAAGAGAAGGAGGAAGAGCAACACAAATCTACCATTGAATTAATACATTATTCAAGCCTCAAGGTAAGCTTTGGCCCTTCATATGTGTTTTTTCATTGTTCAATTTAGTATCTAAGCACTAATTTTAGTTGATACGTTTAGTAATTGATTTAGTAAGGGCTTTACAATTTACATTGTTACAAATTCCACTTCAATTTTAGTTTTACAAATGCATAATTATCAAATTTTTTAATTTTTTAATTTTGTAAAAACAATATTTAAGTGTTCAGATTTATTTGTTAAATCATTTATAAATGTTTATTTTGTGAATTTATATAAATATTTGAGTAGAAAGTAAAGTATTAAAATTTACAAGTCAAATTAAGATTGTCTTTTGTGTATTCTTTGCTTCTATGCTTCGTGTGACTTGAAGTAAGGAAAACAAAAGTGAAATCTTTGTTTGGTGGAGGTTGAAGAAAAACAATTCATATTTTTGTGCATCGTTTGCTTTTGGGCATTGTGTGACTTGGAGTAAGAGAACCAAAAACAAAATTCTTGTGTCTTGAGCCTGTGCATAGTTTATTATTAAATATAATGACATTATGACATGTATGTTAACCATAAATTTTGTTTCTTGCAATGTTACTATGAGTTCTTTTTAAAGCATGAGTGATGAAGAGGATCATGAAGAGCCTATGGGGGTCCAATTGGAGACTCCAAGTACAAGTAAATCTCCACAATTGCCAACTACAACTATACAAAATTATTTCATTGTATTGACTTATTGAACTTCTATCTTGCATCTATCTTTATACTACTCAACTAAAATATCTAATCTTCGAAAACCGAATCTTATTTTTGTTAGAATTATTGTCATTCATGTCAAAGATTAATGGGAATGGAAAGTTTATTATCATGCTCATCACGATGATATTCATCTAATTCCAAGGGCAGCTTTTATCTCCTTAGGTCAGGAATAAAATAAATTTGAAGTCTTACCTATGCTGACTGACTTCCTCTAAATTCAGTGCCCTTTTTGTGAAATCTAAAAATTAAATTAAATTATGTTGGCAATATAATTCGTACATGTGGAGTACGCATTGGCAATGGATAGCTATACACAGTGCGTAATGATTGCTCTTCAAATTAGGAGGGGAAGCTCCCTCTTTTGCTGATATGCGTGAAAAAATAAATGTTCTAAATCCTATCTTTTTGACTCAGTTGGAAGAGGCACAAGGTTAAGAAAACCAATACATTGCAGCTAAGGATTTTCTCTGGTTGTGTAGACCTTAACTACAACTAACTAAATGCTTTAACTATCCTATTTCCTCAAGAGAAACAAAGCATGAGGACTTAGGAGTAGGGAATTGGTATACGACAATCTTTACTTCCAAATTCCCAAGGAGGAGACGGCTCTTATCTGAGGTGTAGATATGAAACAAAAATTATTAATCACAACACACGATAAACCTTACTTCTAAATTCCCAAGGAGGAGACGACTCCTATCCGAGGCGTACATATGAAACAAAGCTTATTAATCAAAGCATGAAATAATAACTGTGACAACAAATCGTACGAAGGACCTATCAATACAATTAACGATGAAACCAGCAATCATATTTAACTAAGTGAACAAATACTGAATAGCAATGCTACAAGCAAGGCGGCTCAGCATGTTCTCTATCACAAATAAAAGCTCAAGGTGAACATATACAAAATAACAAATTTTAGGCAAATTGGGCTCAGTAATTTGTTATTGCAGCAAAAGTTAATTAAAAATGAGCAAGGGTGCTCATATTTATAGAACTTCAAGGAGTAGGGAACCCTAAAATCTACTTGAGTTTACACTCAGTCTTGCAAGCATGCAAGAGTTTATTGCTAAACCTAAATAAATGAAACTATATAGTCAGCTGGCAAACTACCATTAGTTAACCGAAACAAAACTAAACTAAATGGACATGTGCAACATGCAAGTCCTTATTGAAATGATAGTCAACTGATAGCTAACATCAGTTAACTGGATCCTAACTGAAAGTCCGACCTCCTCCAAAAAATGCCCTCAAGATAGACATGCCATGATATGTGGAACAACGAGTTTAAGTTGGAAAGAAACGTCAAGTTAACTGCTGTATTTAATGTCTATCTTGAGAACTGTAAGATCCAAGTGTGAGTCTACTCCAACCCGTCTAGAGCAATCATCTCGTCCATAAATTCGTTCACTATTTCATCCTCTGGCACTCTGACGCTATCCATGATGATGGACTGTCGGCTCAACTGTTGCTCTCCATTCTTGATCACCTTCTGGCACTCTTTGACTTCTTCAGCTAACTTGTCGGAGCTTGTTGACATCATCGAGAAGTGATTCATCTTGGCCGTCATAGGATCACCATCAAGACCATTATGCACCAAGTTCCGGAACTTAGTCTGCACAGCATCAAGATTATTGTAGGTACCATCTTCATGAAGATAATGGCACAGGATCTGAGTGACAAATTCGCTCACAAGTTTCAGTGCTCCAACAATATCTTCTTTGATTGCGTCCAGCTTTGTAGAGATTCTTTAATATGTTTCCACCTTGAAAAGATGTTGCTCTCTCCAAGCAAAAAGCCTTCTCTTATCCTCATCTGCTACAACAATGTCATATGCAATTGCCAGCTGAGAAATAAGGATCAAGTCCTTTGATTTTCCTTCTACCATAGTCAGTTCAAGCCGATGGATTCCCTTGACGAAGATCATGCGCAACGTACCTTAACTGAAATAACTTTGTGAGAAGGTATTTGCCTCCAATGATGAAATCCTCAATCTAGTTATCTAAGAGCTTTCCACGATTGACTAACTGATCCAACTTCTGTTGTTCTGCAAGTGTCCCTTGAAGCTGTGGAGGAATAGGTGCTTTGCTTGAGTTTCCATGAATAAGATTTGAGATGTACTGCCAGAGTTGCTTGATTTTAGCCTTGAGGGCTGCCATATCTTCCCCGTCCTTCATGACACGATCTTCCAGATTACTTGCAGGAACCTTAAAAAGGCTCACATCCACATGCTGAGTGCTCCTACCAAGATTAGCTTTGACGAAGGTGAAATCACCAACTTCAACTTAATCCAGGCTCTTGCCCTCTAGTGGTGTAGTAACTTCAACGACGATCTCTGCTTTAGGATTCTTCTCTATGTGCACTTGATTTTTAACCTTCTTGTTTGACCTATCTTGATAAGGATCGCCAAACTTAGATAAATCAAGCTGATATGAATGTTCCCACCTCCATCTTCCCAAAGTCCTCTCGAGCGAACACGAGTGATCAATGTTATCTTCTCATGGAGAAGCTGCTGCTGCTTTGTCAACCTCTGATGGATCAACCGGTACTAAGGTTTGCCAAACTGGTGATTTTGGCTCTGAGTCAATGTCAATGGGAGGTGATTGTGGTGAAAATGGTGAACCAGGAGACGAAGAATCAACTTTGGCCTATATCACTGACTCTACTGGAACTTCTAGTGCCTTCTCGATCTACTTCTGCTTTTTCTTTCTAGTGTTTCTTCCCTTTGTGTTCCCACTAACATTGACATCTTTAGGTGGATACATGATGAGTTTAACCTGAGGTCTCGACCTCGATGTAGAAGGAAGTGAAGAAAACCCTATTGCTGGCTTCGCAACCGAAATTGTCTTTCGCCTTCTCTTGTTGTCCAAGAAGTACATGTTGGTTTTGTTAACCCCTCTTGGCAACTCCTCCACTGAAGTGTTCTCTTTGGCAGAAGGCAAGGACTCCGTACGAGCAAGCAATTGGCAAGTCGCTCAAGACAAAATGCACAAGTCTGTACGAGGAAGAGAATATACCAGGGGAGGGTTCTCCGTACCAAGAAACAGGGAAAGAAAGGCCGTACAGCTGCAAGAAGAGAAGGTCGTATGGCCCCAAGGAGAGGTCGTACGATTTCTAAAGGAGAACACTGTACGGTTCCACGTGAAAAGAAAAATAAAGTTGCAAGTGCCAAGTCACCATAATAAGATCACATCAGATATCAAACTCCTCACTAGCAAAGCCGTATGCAAAAGGCAGGAGAAAATTGTACGCCAAGATCAAGATACTATACGATTGCAAGAGAGGGAAGCTGTACGGTGGAGAGAGGAAGTAGGCCGTACAGGTCGAGAAACTAAAGAACGCATGAGTCATCCACTTCGAGAAGACCATATGGTGGCAAGTTAGAAGCGTTGAAAAGCCCGTACGGAAGAACATTCTTGAGAAGGCCGTATGCAGTTATCATGTGAAGGCCGTACAACTCAGCAAAAGTAAAAACTTTGTACGCCCAAATTAGGAGGAGAGCGTACGCATCAGAACAAGAAGCACTGTACTAAGTTAGAAAGAATGCCATAAGGAGGCCATACATATTAAAGAGGTCGTATGTATCAAGGAGTAGGCCGTACGTACCAAGCAAATAAAGGCCGTACCAAGTATCGAAGTTTGTAAAAGGCAGGCTGTACCAAGCATTGACATGGAGAAAGTAAAGTCTAAGAAAAACAATGCAAAATCTGTATTTTTCGGCTTTGTTAGCACTATTCAGAACCTCTGGAAAAATCATGAAAATGAGGTACGCAATGCAGTTTTGAGTGGTTTCAACACTATTTGGACCCCGCAAGGGGCGCTGCCCCTCAACCCCGCTGGGCGCGCTGCCCCCAGACCCTTGCAAGGGGCGTTGCCCCCAAACCCCCGCGAGGGGTGTTGCCTCTCGATCCCGCTAGGGGCGTTGCCCCCAGACCCCCATCAGATATATTGGAATTGCCAAATTGCAATACAACCAACCATCATAGTAAAGTTACAAGAGCGCTTAGTAGTCGAGCAATGAGAGTGGCAACCTCGAGAGAGAAGTTGGGTGAGAAATGACAAAATGTTGACAAAGAAGGATACCCAAGTGGTTGATAGCACGAGGGAGAACCAATTACATGTAAAGGACGAGGAGTTGGCATTTTCTGTTTTAGTCGTTAATCCCTCAAAAACGCAGTTTGAACCCGAAAGGTTGCCAAGCTTTCACAACGCTTCAGGTAAATGCATAAGGCCAAATGAATTGGACCTTCTACCTTCCAAGCTGCTAGACAAGGCGGTGTACCTATATGAATGAAGCAGACTTAATGTGCTTATCTCTCTTGAAATGTTTTGCCCACAATGGCAGTGGGAGTGGACAAATGAAATCAAATTTGGTATAGATTGTATAGCAATATTCTAAAACTAAATCCTAATATGCTCAGTTAATAGATGTAAAGAAAATGAATGAATCTAAATGGTGAGAAATGCAGAGACCAGTGCCTTATTGGGTATGCAGAGTCAAATGAAATAGAAATGAGCAACCTCTTTCTGGAAAGCATCCAAATTGTTGGCATATGTTTTGTTTATAACTTGTATAAACATGCAAGACTGTGATTGCTAAGCTCTTCTTAATAATCCAGATGAATTTCCCTGATTACTGTGATTAATTAAAAGGATTTAATCCTTCCTTGAAAGAACCGATCAACCAATCACACAGATACAACAAATGTGGACTGATAAACTGAACACAAACTTGTTATGTCAATATACACAACTGCATATCATCAATTTTGGAGACAACTTGAATAATACTTTCAATAAATTCAATAGACAATTGACACCGTAAATATGTTCCATCAACTCAGATTTTCATTGATATTCCATTTGAAATCATACATCATAGTCTCGATCCCCAAAAATTTATTCCCATCAGATCCATTTCTAATCTATCTACTCTGTTCTCGACCGGCCGTTTACCATGTACCATCTTCTTATTTACGAAATGGATATTTTACATATCTTTATCAAGAGACACATCTTCGTGATCTCCAAGTCTATCAAGTAACCGTTTGCATTCTACTGTATAAGACCCCTCACGACATCCCTCGAAGTCATACTGATCCTCAATGTTACACCGACAGTCATCCTATGCATCGTTGTAATGTTATGTCATCTTATCGACACTTTGAGTCTCATCAACGAATGTCCATTCATCCCATGTGCTTCGTTGTGACCTTCCGTTGTCGGGGAGACACCCCATAGACAAATCTTGCCCCACCGAGGTGTTCTTTCAAATGTATTTCTCTTCCAGCTTGCTAAGACAATTCTGAGTCAGGAAGAGGTTTCATAGAACACCTTGTGTCTTACCGAAATACCATAGACCTTTTTCGACACATCGCCCCATTCAAGATGGGGACCCCTAATTTTGCTCCATTCTGGTCTTTTTGACTTTGTTTTTTGGTCTCTCTCTCTGTCTGTCTCTTTTCTATGGTCTACTTTCTGGGATTCCTCCGCCGTTGAGCTTAAAATGCGAAAATTCTGGCCAAGTTTGGAATTAGGGTTTTGAGCCTTTCCAACCAATTTGAGGTCAAATAGGGTGAATAAATTGAAAATTGAACTTAACGTTCTTGTCAGTATGCTTCCAGCAGGCTCTCAGCAAAAATTTATCAGATTCCGAGGTACTTACTATTTTTAGTAAGTGTGAGATTACAGGCGATTCGTCAACATTTTCGAGATTCCGATAGTTACACCACACTCAGAGTATATCAGACTGCTTGCATGCCAAATTTGAGCGAAAACGAACAACTTACTATTTTTAGCAGCCCGCTCCCTCGCGACGTAATTTCGTGGTCCGTATGCGTAGATTTTGCATGTCCGATATTCCTTCGGTTTTTCGAGACCAAGCATGATGTGCAACATGCAAGACGACTCCATTCACTTTCGTAATTCAACCTTCCAAGGCTATTTTAGGGTTTGCATGTCGTGATTCCCCGATGGGTTTTTCGAGAGCTTCGCTGGCGGTAGGACATGCAAAACGGTGATTCTCACCGTTAAGGAACTCTGTTATTTTAATGTGTTCGCAGAGCTTTAACCCGTGCCAGCTCGCTGTAATCAATGCAGCTGATCGCAAGGTCGCTAAACGTAAGGCAAACAAAAGCTCATTTGGTGCATACAAAGCGTAATTAGGTTTTACTGAGCCTAAAATAGTATCAAAAGTCGAATTTCGGCAACCGCAAACCACCGCTGACGGTTCTTCGTGCTATCCACGGGTGAAATTTCGGTCAAAACGGAGCACTTACTATTTATAGTAGTCAATTTGGAAACCGGGCTGTAAATAGTAAATCAGCTACATGCTGCCGTTGTTAGCCGTGAAGTCACGTGGTGAGGAGTGCGTCATCAAAATTTCAACTCGATCGGAGCATGGGAGCTATCAGAAACATGAGGTTACTATTTATAGTAAACCACCTTCAGAAGCGGGCTAAAAATAGCAGGTCAGCTAAAAACGGCAGTGTTGACAGGTCAATGAAGCTATGAGGATGCTACGTTCAAAATTTCAAGTTGATCTGAGTTTCAGAAGTGCAAAAATGAGAAGGCTTACTATAAATAGCAGGGCACGTAAGCTGGCGAAAGATGATGAAAATTTGTCTAAGTCTGGAACTTCATCCAGTATGCAAAAGGAAATGCGCCCAGCTAGTAAGGAGGCATAAAAAATTCTAAGTATGGAGTTTCATCCTTCACCAGAGGTAAAATGCGCCCAAAGCTGGAGTGGTCAAAGAAAAGTCAACATGTTACATCCTCCACACATGCCAAAATGCGCCCTCAAGGAAATGCTGGAGCTCAAAATTTTTCTAAGTAAGAAGTTTATCCTCCTCCTATGGTGAAATGCGCCCACATGCAAGCTGGAGACATTCAAAAATTTTCTAAGTATAAAAAGTTCATCCTCCTTCATGGCTAAAATGCGCCCAAGGGAGAGAAAGGTCAAAGAAGTCAAAGATATTCATCCTTCAGCATAGGCTGAATGCGCCCACATGACAGCAAGATGCTAAAAATTTTCTAAGGGAAGAAACTCGTCCTCCACCCTAGGCTAAATGCGCCCAAATCAGGGCATGTAAGGACAAAAGCTAATGCGTTGGAGAAGATTCCACCTTTCAGCAAGCTGAAATGCGCCTAAAAAAGAATAAGTCAAAGGGGTCAACACTATTCGTCCTCCTCCTACATGAAAATGCGCCCAAAGCATGGCAAGTAAAGACAAAATAAGGAAGTCAAGGTGGCGCTTGAAGTTTCATCCCTCTATACATGCAAAATGCGCCCATGAATCAAAGCAAGCAAGAGTAAGTCAAAGGGTCAACGTATTTCATCCTCCACCACCTCAAATTTGCGCCCATCCTCCTTGCATGCCTAAATGCGCCCAAGTTAGGATGATAAAAGTAAATGAAGCTGGTAAATGAGGTAAAATGTGGTTAAAAATATTTCAAGGCGTGGTGAGAGCTTGGTAAATGCTAGGCGTTTTTTCTTCTTCAAGCCCCAATATGCACCTAAGGTGGTAGGTGATGTTGGAGAATTTTTCCTAAGGCGTGGCCAAGGTGATATGTGTGAGATAATATGCTAGACGTGATTTCAAATTTCTCTAAGTGGTATGCGCTCAAGGTGAAGTGTGCTAGAAAATATTGCAAGATGGTGGATGTGTTACCTAGGCGTTGGAGGTAAAGACTTATAGCACAAAGTAAGTATCCTTCTTCACACACAATATGCGCCCAAGGCACAAAGAGGAGAGATTTAAATATACTAGGCGTGGTGAAATAAAATACAAGTTGTTGGCAAATTGCCTAGACGTTGAAATTGCCAGACACACAAAAAATAAATTAGGTGTGATGCGCCTTCAAGAAAATTTTCTAAGCAAGTTGATATTTTCACAAAAATTGGTCGAAGTTGATATAGAATTTCCTAAGGCAAAAAATTTTCAAAGGATTTTGTGGACTTTCTAAGGCAAAATATTTTCTTCCCTTGGTAAAAACGTACCAAGTTTGATGAAGGATAAAATCTTTTTCCGGCGGTAACGGTAGCAACTTTTTCTCAATGGTGAAGCCGGAATGCCGCCTATAATAGTAATTATTAAAAATTTCAAGGCGAGCAAAATTCTCGTGAGGGATCAAGAACGAACAAATTGTTGAAAGAATATTTTCTAAGGTCTAAAATTCAAGAAAATCAATGAACCCGCTCGTTGGTACCCATGAATTAAGCATTTTGAAAAGAAATTTTCCTCGGTATCAAGATTGCCCATGAGGGATTGATTTGTCTCCAATGCTTATCGAGGATTCTCGGGATGAAGATTTTAAGTGGGCACCAGTTAATGAATAACTCTAAGGGAAATTTGGCACCTTTAGGCAAGGTGAAGAAAATGTGTTTTCAAGGTGAAACTTCCCGTGACGATGAATTTGAAAGGAATCGCCTAGGTGAATTTGCTTAAACCCTTCAGAAGATAGTCTCTAGAGCCGGAAAGGAACAAATTTGCATTCCAGCCCCGGGTGTAGTGAAATGAATTTCTCAAGATGAAGCTTATCTAAGGCATGAACTTGAACACAAAGTTGGCGATGAAATCCGCTGGAGACTTCAAAGCACGAAAATCGTAAGTGAGTTAAGTTTAGATCATGAAGTATTCTAGACACTCTCTTGCTTGTTTTGGTGAGAAATGCTGGAGGCCGCATACTCCATGACTTGAGGTGGGCTTACCCATGAAGATGAGTTTCAATCTCGGCGAGGAAAATTTATAAAGAAAAATGGCTAAGTAAGCTGAGACTTTAGCATAACTCCTACAAGTAACGTAAGATGAAGACCCCCAAGTGGGTTAGAAATCAAAGAACAACCAAGGAAGAAGATCGGTAATCAGCAGAACGCTGGGCCTACAAATGGAATCTTCTAGAAGGATGATGGTAGACATTATGGCGCATTTATTACCCCACTCTCGTCTGTGGCGGTTTTTAGGCAATATTATTTAGGGCTGAGGTGGCACGATTCTGGCCACTCTATTGATTGTAACCCTAGCCGTCTTTTGGGACTTGGCTAGCTATAAAAGGGGGAGTCCCCGTCATTTGTAAGGCATTAGAAAATTAGAATTAGATTAGACATTTGTAATGTCCCCATTTTAGTCAGTTCTTGGGAACAGTGTGTTAGCCTATTTATTGGACCCTTGTGGGCTAGCTGAATTGGTTAGAGGGTCAGTGGTACTTTCTGGAGAGTTGGATCGTTCTCTTGTTCAGAGCCCAGTGTTGGTTCACAGCAGGCGTTAGCAGTTCAGGAGTCGACAGCTTCTGACGGCACGGGATTCTATGAAGATTTGTGGAAGTTATGCCTATTTGAGTGATTTAAATTATTTATTAACTTAATATTTTATTATAAAGTCAAATTGACTTTATATTTTTAAAATCACTTTTATATTCTCTAAAAGTGATTTAATATTTTAATCACTTAAATTGATAAAGTGCACCCAAGTATTTAAGTCAAATACTATTGAAGTGACTTAAATATAATTTAAAAGATTAAAAAATGGGAAATGGCGTATCTTTCTTGGAATTCGTGCCTTTTGCATATAAGGCATTTTTGGCAATGAGAAACTCATCTTTTGACAATTTCGACTTTGCCTTGTGCTATTTCCTATGCATTCTCCTGTGATCAGGGTTTGAACAATTTTTTCCATTGAAGAACGATAACTCTTCAGTGTTGAGCACTTTTGAGGCTGTGAGAGATCAGCTGAATTTGTGCAGTTTGTGAGAGCTTCATACAGAGGTTCTACCGGCTTTGAGCTGTTTCAGATTGATTTCTTCATCGCTTCGGTTTTGGGTGATGTATGCCTTCATTTCATTTCCATAGCGTCATCATACTTCTGGTCAATTCTAAGTGAGATTTCAAAGTTGTTTGTCGCGAAGTGCATGGTTCTTTTGCCAGCATGCTTACATTTCTTGGAGAAACGCCTTCTTTTCTGAGGGTTTCTCTTCATCATTTTAGGCGTTTGGCTTGTACTCTTCATCTGCCACCGTTTTCAGGCTGTATTTTGCATTCTGTAGCTTTCTACACCAGATTTGGTCAGTTTTTCACCATCTTGGCTGGCAAACTGGACTACTTTCTTAAATAAATAATCTGGACACTTTCGGGTATGTTTATGAGTTCTAAATCCATTGTTGAACATATTTATTATCTTCTGTATTGTCAATTCGCCTGAAATAACTCAGATTTACATTTTATATGCATTTATGCTGTGCGCCCCTTCTCTTCTGTCTATCAAATTTTCTCTAAAAAACTAAATAACACTTAAAGACTTAAGAAAAATTGGGGTTTTGAGTTGAGAGCCAGCAGGGCTCATCACAGTGGTATCAGAGCTCTAATCTTGCCAGCTTGTGGGGTTAGAAAAAATTATGTGGTTACACCAGGACAAATTTGACAGGTACTGTTCACACAGGGGTTGAACAGCAAAGTGGTTATCATGGCTTCTAAATTTGTTGATGAAGTAATGGTTGCTTATGAGGAATATATAGCATCTCCAGATAAGATAAAAGATCACCTAGACTTCGAACAATATATGGAGCATCGGATGGTTTATAATAAGCAACGAAGCAACTCAAAGAAATGTGAGCAGAAAAATGTAGAGAGCATTTCAAATAATATTCAGCAGAAACCTATGCCATCACAACAAAGATTAGCTCGTAGCTTGCAGCAGTCTGAAGACTCCATTTCAAGACAAAGCTCATCACAAAACAAAAAGAAATTGAGTTTCTTTGATGTGTTGGGGTTAAAAAGGGATCAATCAGCAGTTAGTGACCAGCATACAGCTGATCTTATGGAGGACAAAAATCAGACTTACATAGAAGTAGATGTTGGGCACAGGACACTTCAGGATGAGCAAGTGTTGTATGAAGACAAACCAGTTGCATTAGAGCAGCCACATGAAGATAAGGTTCCTTGTGATGCTTCATCAATTACTATGAAAGAAGAAGTGTATAGAAATATGGCTTCTACAACATCTTTTGAGACTACTTCTATTGAAGAGAAAGTTTTACACCATGATAGTGGTTTTGTTGAACCCCAGGAAGATATTATCAGCACTAACGAAGATGATATCAGCCTTGAGATCAATTCTAATTTTATGAACAGCAGTCCATTACTTTCACAAAATCATGAGGTGACGGATAAAGTACATGAAGATGGTCATGTTATGGAATCTCCTAACATTAGCATTGAAGTTTTGCATGTTGAGCTTGAAGAATGTTTGGTGGATTCAAGTCACAAACAGTCTGATTTTATATATCAGACCTTGGAAGATGTGAACAAAACTCAAGTTTTGTGTGATGGGTGGCTACAAAGGGCTAAGAAGGCAAAGATGTTGGCTGCTCAAGCAAAACAGCGTTTGCAAGAGGTCAAGGAACGCTGCAGCCAGCTAGATCAAGCAAAGATACAAAGGGAGTCACACCTTAGATCTCTAATTCTTCCAAGGAAGGAATGTGTAGATGTAGAGCATGCAAAGGAGGAACGTTTTGAGATAAGCCAAAATGAAGAATATGCAGCTGTGTGGGATTCAAGAAATTCTTTTAGTATACACAATATGCATCTTGCGTCTTTTGAGTTACCTCTAGTTGAGAGCCCAATAAAAGCTCACACACTTAGTGGACCAGCCACTAGGGTCATTGCTACACAGGAGTCTCAAGGAGAGTTCCAATATTTCCTCGTCACGAGAAAGCGGTATAGGGATGATACTCTATCATCCTATGAACCTATTGGTATCTTTTGCATCTCCATAGGTTGGCCTTGCAGTTTGGAGGGTGCTGTTCCGTTTCATATCAGCAACCTAAAAGGAGCTATCACACATCATTTAGCAACTATGAGGGATAGACCGCACACCTATAGGAAGTTAGCAGAGGGTGGAGATTGTTATGATGTTGCAGGCACTTCCAGTTATTCCTATCTCCTCAGAGCAGATGGATGTGAGTTTGGTTTGCATTGGGACCTGACTGCTGACAGGTTCAACACTACCATTTGGATGAGTCCCATGCGTTGGCTTCACCACTTCTGGCATGGTGAAGTTGAGATCAGTGTTGAGCAACATAAGACAGTTGGTGATAGTAGGGACATTATACGACACTATCCTTGGGATCCTGGTGGAGTGGTTGATTCCTTGCTGTTGAGATTGCTTGCAGACAAGCAATTTCGGGGAGGGCAGACTGTAATGTCCCCATTTTAGTCAGTTCTTGGGAACAGTGTGTTAGCCTATTTATTGGACCCTTGTGGGCTAGCTGAATTGGTTAGAGGGTCAGTGGTACTTTCTGGAGAGTTGGATCGTTCTCGTGTTCAGAGCCCAGTGTTGGTTCACAGCAGGCGTTAGCAGTTCAGGAGTCAACAGCTTCTGACGGCACGGGATTCTATGAAGATTTGTGGAAGTTATGCCTATTTGAGTGATTTAAATTATTTATTAACTTAATATTTTATTATAAAGTCAAATTGACTTTATATTTTTAAAATCACTTTTATATTCTCTAAAAGTGATTTAATATTTTAATCACTTAAATTGATAAAGTGCACCCAAGTATTTAAGTCAAATACTATTGAAGTGACTTAAATATAATTTAAAAGATTAAAATATGGGAAATGGCGTATCTTTCTTGGAATTCGTGCCTTTTGCATATAAGGCATTTTTGGCAATGAGAAACTCACCTTTTGACAATTTCGACTTTGCCTTGTGCTATTTCCTGTGCATTCTCCTTGATCAGGGTTTGAACTATTTTTCCATTGAAGAACGATAACTCTTCAGTGTTGAGCACTTTTGAGGCTGTGAGAGATCAGCTGAATTTGTGCAGTTTGTGAGAGCTTCATACAGAGGTTCTACTGGGCTTGAGCTATGTTTCCTATTGGATTTATTTATCATTTTTAGAGGGTTTTGGGAGATGGTGCCTTCATTTCATCTGGCAGACATCATACTTCTTGGCCGTACCTTCTAAGTGAGAATTCAGGTTGTTTGCAGTGAAGTGCGTGGCTCTTGTGCAAGGGTGTTTGGGCATTTCTTGGAGAAATGCCTTCTTTTCTGAGGGTTTCTCTTCATCATTTTAGGCGTTTGGCTTGTACTCTTCATCTGCCATCGTTTTCAGGCTGGATTTTGCATTTTGTAGCTTTCTACACCAGATTTGGTCAGTTTTTCACCATCTTGGCTGGCAAACTGGACTACTTTCTTAAATAAATAATCTGGACACTTCCGGGTATGTTTATGAGTTCTAAATCCATTGTTGAGCATATTTCTTATCTTCTGTATTGTCAATTCGCCTGAAATAACTCAGATTTACATTTTATATGCATTTATGTTGTGCGCCCCTTCTCTTCTGTCTATCAAATATTCTCTTAAAAACTAAATAACACTTAAAGACTTAAGAAAAATTGGTGTTTTGAGTTGAGGCCAGCGGGCTCATCACAACATTGGAATAGTAGACATTGAAATTATTAGTAGTGTAGCATTGTAGAGCATTTTTGCATAATTTGGAGAAGAGAGAAAGTTTTCCCTTTGAAAACTTTTGAGGAGATTGTTGTGTAACACATTTTATGATAATAGATCTTTTCATTGATGATGGAATTCGTCTTGTCATGAAATGCTAACAAGGTTTCTTCTTCCTTTCGTATCCAAGTAGCTTAAGTTCATGCAAGTAGCTTATTTTGGTGTGTGGTGTTTTATTGAGATAGCTTCGCTTTATTCCATACCACTAGCGGCTTGTTGATGATAAGTTCGCCTTGTGTGGTCGACTGGAGATTATTTTGTGTTTAACTTCGGTTGTGGTTTGCATACTTATATGCGTCGTTCTGATGGTGTATGTATGTTAAATTATAACTTGAACATCTTTCGTTGTTTCCCTTGAAGATTGCACCGATTTTACTGAGGCTGTCCGACGGAGGCTAGGTGAAATCCGGTTGAAGTCTATTGAAACAAAGCTCCACATATCGCATTTAGAATGGAGATATAAATTCCTTGGGCCTTATACCCTTTGTACCAGCACATTTCGATTAGTGTGGGAATCCAGGTGCTCCTGCTTAAAATCATCAGTTACGCAGAAAACCCTTAGTCAGCTGCTCTGGCATGGGTGGTAGAACAATTTAATGTAAGTCCTTGAAATACCGGCAATATCACATGGTAAAGTGAGCCTATTAAGCACTTAAGGAACCTTGGGTTGAAGCATGATCTTACTGCATAATCTTAGCATGCTGAATACTTTGTTCAAGAGAGGATAGAGCGTCCGTTGGGAAACTTTATTCTGTGTTGGTGCGGTCTCAAAAACCACGTCAACAGAATTGGCGCTAGAAGGAGGGCGATTAACAGCTACAGCATATAGTTGTGTTGAAGTAGAAAGGGTTTGAAGTACACAAAGAGTTCCATTGGAGAAGATTATCATGAGACAAGATGGTGTTCTTTCAGGATTGAAGAATCTCGCGCGCAGCCACTAAAAGAAGCAGTACATCCTGGATCGTATCACTTCATTTTCGCCAGACAAGTTGAAGAGAATCTTGAGGTCTACGCCCAGTTCATATAAAGATTTTGTGGAGTTAGAGCTACCTACAAGATCAAGGAAGAAGAAAGAAGTTCATTCAAGCAAAGAAGTCAAGTCAAGTGAAGAATTTTTATCAAACGAAGAAGTTCAAGAAAGCGGAGAAGAAATTTCAAGTTTGTTCAAACCTCCACCTAGTGCTTCGAGGTTTGCTCAGCCGAAACAAGTTCAAGCTGTTGTACAACAATCAGCCCAAGTTATTGTATATCAAAGGCGACTACCAATTCAAGCAATGGCTCAACCAGGAGGTCAACCAGGAGGTCAGCAAGGAGGTCAACCCGCTCCCAACGGTGCTACATGGTTGGTTACCAACCCATCTCCGCTAGAGTTTCAAGACTACCATGAGATGCCAAAGAATCCTGAAAATTTTTGTCCTAAGTTCATTGCCAATGATGTTAACTACACGGCCGAGGACCATATCAAGATGTTTGAAGGTCACCTACGCAATAGGCAGATTGGGTATGCAGACGTGGCTTGCCGCCTATTTCCATATTCTTTGGGAGAAGAGGCTCATTTTTGGTTCATTCACCTGCCAGTGGGGTCTATAAGGACATGGGAGCAGATGAAGGAGGCCTTCATCGGAAAGTTTGGTATACCAGCCACCCCTGTAGAGCTATATCGTCAATTTGCAGAAGTAAGAAGACAAGACAAAGAGCCCATTCATGCATTCAACAATAGATTCCAAAAGGCCCTCAATAGGTTACGCACTCCTTATGTCATTGATGACGCTCGAGAAAGCTACTATTCAGCACTTGATCCTTTGACTGCAATGTTCGTAAGATCTCACCCCACTCCAGCAAATATAAATCAAGCTTACGCTAAAGCTGTTGAAGTAAGTCAAGGTTTAGGACAGAATATAACTGGGCCCGTACTCTACACCGGCCTGGCTACGACAAACAATCAAATGCCAATGTTCGGCTCAACATGGAATCAACAAGTTCCGGCATTAAATGCAATTCCACAGCCAGCTTATCAAGTTCAAGCACCATCAAGTCAGTTAGTTCTCCATCCTGGGATGCCTTTGTCCCAGACACAAGTCCCACAGCCTGTTTATCTCCAAAACACAGTGCCACCAGTGAAAACTTCAGAGGAGAAAGATGAAATGAAAGATTTGATAGAACAAGTGAAGAGGCTGTCAGCTGAGGTGACTCACCTCAAAAATCAAAATAATCAGACACAAGCTATGCCACGAAATTATCAGGCACACCAAGGTGCTAACCGAGGATATCAGCATAATCCTCCAAGTCATCAAGATACCCATCAAGGATATAGTTATGAAAACAGTCATGGGTATAGAAATAACAATCAAGGATTCCAGAGGAGGTCCTGGAATACTGGGCCCAACAATGGAGGTGTCCCGTCACCATTGGACAATCCGCCACCTCCTGAAAACCGTCCTGCAGATAGAATTTATATGGCCGAAACTACCTCGTCAGGATGGTGTAGGTTACATAACACGAACCAGCATTCTGAGCTTCAGTGTCACGAATTCCAAGTTGTGGCTGGTATTCTCAAGAATGAAGCAAGCAATACAGGGGCCACAGAAAGTCCTCCAGTTACGGGATATGAATTAGTCCCAGCACCCAGATATGATCAGGCATTGATAATAGAAGATTGCAATTTCCCGCCTGAGTTTCAAAGTTACACGCCCCCACCAGTTAATCAACAATTTCCATCAGCTTCATCAAACGCTCCCGTGGGGATGCCAGAGTTTCAAATACCGTCGGAAGTTCATGCCACATATGCAACACCAGAAGAGTCTCTTTATAAAGATGGTTATATTTTTCCGCCTCTCAACAACAACAGCGTGTTGGTGGAAGGAAGTAGGGAGGTACAAGCTTTTCAAACATCCGGAGAAGCTCCTAAAGTGTATCAAAGGAATTATCATCAGAAAGAGCCACTTACATCATCAATACCTCCTAATAATTTTACAACTCCGCCACATCCCAACGCAAGCAATAATCCAGGTTTACCTAGAGATTCTCCAGAGTATAGGCGGCAGAATACAACGCAAGGTGGAGGTGGACAACAAGTTATTCAACAGCCAGTTCATCAAGCTGGGCAAGGACAGAAGGAGAGCCTTCCTAGAGAGGACGTGAAAAGACTTGGCTCTTATGTGTTAGAAGAATTCAAAAGGATGAAGGTTAGTCTTCCTCTACATGAGTTAATGAAGATTTCAGAAGTCAGAGATACAATCCTGAAAAGTGTGTATGAAACGCCTGTTGTGAAGGATACTTCCCAAGAAATATCTAGTTCATCAAGGAATCCTCCTGTGAACACACAGTCTCGTCCTGTGCAGAATGCAAATATGGTAGAAGAGGTGCCTCACGCTCCATTTGACACTTGGGAAGCTCCGCTACAGCCTCAAAACTTTGTAGGTATGGTACAAGGTTCTTCAAACGCTCCTGAAAAGTCATGGATTGAAGATAAAAAGAAACGGTTCAATATTCCTGCGGAGCAAAAGCAAAAACAAGAGCAAACGCAGAATCCAAGGCAGGTTGTTCAAGACAATCAAATTTCAATGGACAGAAAAGATGAAAAGAAGAATGCTTCAGTAGAAGAAAAGAGGAAGCCAGTTATATTTTATCAGGGAAAGGGTGAGCCAGCCCCATTTCTGGTTTCAGTTAGAATTTTTGGGAAGTTATTGCATAATTGTTTGATTGATTCTGGTGCATCAAGTAACGTCATGCCTTTGAAGGTATGTCAAGCGTTGGGTATAATTCCGCTCCAGACCAACAAGAAAGTGACTCAGCTGGATAAGACTGAAGTTCCAGTTGTAGGGGAATTAAATGGTATTCATATGCAGCTAGCGGCGGACCCCAGAATTCAGAGTCGCATCGACATATCAGTTGTGGATATACCGGATGGTTATGGCATGCTATTGAGCAGAGATTGGTCCAGAAAATTGAATGGATACATTGCGACTGACTTCTCCCACATGTGGTTGCCTTGGAAGCGAGTTCCAAATCAGATAAAAATTGAAAGTACACCACGGCTCAAATTAATGATTACAGAATGTGGTGAAAATAGTGATGTTTTATTCATGGAAACTGATTTGGGTACGTACAAGCCTGTTAAGAAAGAAGTCCTCACGTTGCAAAGCTCGGAGGGGGAGGAGTTTTCAGAAGATATGCCTGCCTTCACCGGAGTGTTGATTGAAAATGATTCAAGTAGGAATGAGAATGAAGGGACGTTCAGAGATTCTATGTTAAAAGATGTAAAGCAAGAGACAGAAAGTGCCCCCATCAGAGACTTATTGTTACCCATTTACGAAGCTTTCTATTCAGAGAACATAGGTGCCATGGGTAAAACCTCCTTAGAACAAGTCCTGGAGGAAGAATGCGAAGAGGTCAATTGGGGAGAAGACCAGATTCAAACAAGGCTATCTCAGTTGATGCAATTGGAAGAAAAAAGGAATGAAGCTTTGGAAGGTATGGCTGAATATCAAAAGGTTATGAACGGATGGATCGACAAATCATGGTTGGACCCTGGTCAAGCTCCTGAGATCCTGGGAAGTGATGCATTTAAGTTACGAACAAGAACAAGAGGGGATATCTCGTTGCCAGATGATGGGAGATTCCTCAGGCATTATTTCCAACCCTAGGTTCTCTTCAAGAGCCTCCTTTGTAATATATTAGATTAGGTTTGCTTTCCCGTTTGCTTTCCTGTTTTCCTTTGTTTTGGTTTTGGTTGTGGCCCTTTGGGTTTTTGGTGTGGCGTTTCCGTCCCTTGAGTTGTCCGCTCAAGTGGTTTTGGTTTGGAATGGGCAAGGATTTTAGGGTTTCCCATTGCGATGGGGGTGATGATGGTTTTAACTCCCACAACGTGGTTTCTTTCCGCTGGAATTTGCATAAATTTTTGAAAAGGACTGAGGTTGTTTTCCTCTTGTTATCATCCAGTTAGAGATTGAACTCGTCTCGGGAGGTTAATCCATTATTGTGTCTCAACACACGAGTCTAAAGGCCTTTAAAATCTTACCTATCCCCATTACAGTCATTTTGGTTTCTTAGGAAAGAGTCTGTGGTGAAAATCTTACATTTTGCTTAGTAGCCACTACAATTCTCAAACCCATTGGAGGCTTCATTGCTTACCCGACCAATTGAGAATTAGCCGAAATCAAAAAGAAAGAAAGAAAATGTGCTTAAAAGAAATATTGAAAAAAAACAAGATAAAAGAATGAGAAAAATGAAACTAAAAGAAATATTATGAAATATTGGTTTTGGGAACATGCGAGTAACTCCACCGGGGCTATGGACGCCCGGCCGGCAGTGGAGCAATATTCGTGAGAATTGTAGCGATAACCTCGTCGGGGCTATGGACGCTTGACTGGCAGCGAGGCAATGTCCAGGATGCTTTTGAAGTTAAGATATTTATATAACCTGCTACGGCCGATTCCGGAAGTCGATATGGGTTAGAGATGGAACGAATGCACAAACTCACAGGGTCTTAGATGAAAGTGTTTTGATCCAATATCGGATTCTTCTCCCCTTTTGAGTAAGTGTCTTTTCTGTATGATGGTTCGAGGAAGATTTAATCAAAGCTCAATTCTTAAAGTGTTTT